>NW_017548003.1:1682932-1802592 GCF_001854935.1 Bemisia tabaci
GTAATTTTGTTCAGTCGTGAAAAGTTAACAAAAATTATAGAACCTAGTAGTTCCTTTTGATCGAACACATTTGCGAATAGTTCTTCTTAGCTTTGAAACGTCCTTTCCAAGTTCAAAATAGAGTACTCATTTAGAGAGAGTGCGGATATCAAAAATGTTGTTACTTTTGAGGTATTGGGTCATGTAGCTTTTAGGGCTCAAAAAGGCAGCCAACCTGTGAATTCAAATTATCGTGAACGATTAATTATTACTATTGTTACCACTCGTCGTTTGTAAAACACGCTTTTGATTTAGTTTTTGCACGAATTTACTAATTTTTGCAGGAGAACGGTCTTTTATGAACATTCTCGGTCATCGTTGCTTGTTGCTGGAATCTAAAGTTTGGCAGTGACATTTTTTGTGGCAGAAGGTTTGCTGCCCTTTTGGGCCCTAAGAGCTCTATATTGCGACATGTTTGTTCTCTCCCTATATAGGTACTATCTACTTCGAAATCAGCAATTTACAGCTGCAACTCATGAGCAACTTTCCAGTTTTGAAGCAAAACCCTATGAGAAATACGAGTATTTTTATCATAAAACCCCCCGATTCCAGTCTTAAAGGGCCACTTTTTGAATTTAAAAAAGGTAAGTAGTTGAAACATTTTAAAATGGATAGTCCATTTTGCAGACGATTGCGTGCTGATAACTTAAAATTTATAGAATTCGGGTTTTTAAATCTGTACGAGTAGGATACCAACATTTATGAAAAAAATGATAATTTGGAGAATATAAGAGAGCTCGCAGGAAGTAAATTTTGAAATACGAGTATTTCTCCGGGTAATGGCCCATTAGTTTTGGAAAACACTCTTCGATGAGCGCAAAAGGCGTCGAAGAACACCAGTGAATGGAGGCATGCTTATCAGGAAAGCGTAGCGGCGCGGCGGCGGTGGCGCGCGAGCGGCGAGAAGCGGAACTAGGAAGCATGCTTCGCCCCCGGAGCTGGGTTCGGTGCCGAGCGTGGGAGTAAGGAGGAATAAATCAAGTAAAAATTAATACATTCACACGGCATAGACGACTTCGTTAGAGTTTATTGGAGGGAGCTCGCGGATGGTTGCGTCTGTAACGGGAGCCAAGTGCAGCCATCTGTAATCTTTGAAGATACCGATGCAGCCGGCGACACTTAGCCTCGCGAACAAGTTGCTTCTCCCGGTTCGCCCGATGAATTTGCATGCGTTGATTGAATTTATGCGCTCCACTCGAGAAGCGTCTTTCCTTGCCGCCGGATCGAACTCCTTGCAGAGTCTTGGGGGTCTTCTTTCCAACACCATTCACTCTTTCATTGTGGCATGAAAAAATTAAGGGCATTTTTTCAAAATCTACAGCCCTTCACGGAGAAAAAAACCTCGTGCGTGGGACCCGAAGTTTAGGTCATATGGATCTCTGAAGTTTTCAGATTGAACATCTGAACATTTAGGTCCACCTGCTGAAGTTTGGATCACACATCTGAAACTTCAGTTCTTACATCTGAAGTACTTCAGATGTGAGAACCGAAGTTTTTCGGATGTGAGAACCGAAGTTTTTCGGATGTGAGAACCGAAGTTTTTCGGATGTGAAAACCGACGTACTTCAGATGTAAGAACTGAGGTTAAAGATGTGTGACCCGAACCTCGGCAGCTAGACCTAAAGTGTTCAGATGCTCAATCTGAAAACTTCAGAGATCCATATGACCTAAACTTCGGGTCCCACGCACGAGTTTTTATTCTCCGTGTGGCATGAAAAAATTAAGGGCATTTTTTCAAAATCTACAGCCCTTCATACTGAGCTGTTTGTGTGATCTCGCGGAAAAAGTGCCGTTCTTACACGGAGAAAAAAACTTCGTGCGTGGGACCCGAGGTTGAGGTCATATGGATCTCTGAAGTTTTCTAATCACGCATCCGAAAACTTGAGGTCGAGCTGCCGAAGTTCGGGTCAGACATCGAGGCACTTCGATATGTGCCGGAGTACTTCAGATGTGTGACCCGAACCCTTTGATATAAATCGAAACGCTTCAGATGTCTGACCCGAACTTCGGGAGCTCGACCTCAAGTTTTCGGACGCGTGATCAGAAAACTTCAGAGATCCATATGACCTTAACTTCAGGTCCCACGCACGAATTTTTTTTCTCCGTGTGTGTGCCTCGTATCCCTTGAATTTTGAGTTTAGTCAAGGTGGTATTTGATGCTCACTTTCAAAGAATTAAAAGGCATTTTTTCACAATTTACAGTCCTTTAAATGAGTTTTCTGTGTGATTTTGCTGAGAATCATGTTTGGCCCTTAGCCCCCCCCCCATTTTAGGGTTTCTTAATCGTTTAACGTGCGTAAGGAGACGAAAGATATGGTCCTCTATGCAAATTTTGAATAATATCGAGCAAATAGATTTTGAGATATGGGTGTACACAGAAAAAAGTTACGCTCGACGGTAGGATATACATTTTTTCAAGTATGGGTTTTTTTACTCTGGGTACCTAAAAACTCCTAGAAATGATGAAATTTCAAGTCGTTTTCTTTTATTTTTTTCTTGGACGATGAAAATACTTCCTCTACCCGCGAGGGGAGCGAAAAAGTAAATATAATTGTGTAAAAGAACTAGATGACGGAATGAGTGGATCAAGGGTGCAGAAAGTCTTCGATCGGTCGTTGGAAGACCGATCGCGAAGCAAATGAGGAGGCACCTGAAAAGGGGTAAAAAATGTGAAGGCATCTGGAAAGGGTGAAAAATGCAGAGGGCATAAACCTGCTAAGCGCATAACTTTTTTTGAAGGAAACTGTGTATCGCGCTCTAATTAAGCGCACTATTTTATGCGAAGGGAATAGTGAAGTGCGTACGTCTTATCGTCGTCCCTCTGACGTACCTAAGGGCGTATCTCGATTTGTATATGAGTCCTGTTCACTTATTATTCCATGCTTTCTGGGGCTCATACGGAAATCGAGATACGCCCTTACGCCAGAGGAACAAGGATATGTGCGGATAACAATGTGAAGGCAACCTCAAAAAATTTGAAGTCGAAGAACGTTATGCACCCTTGGACCGGATGATTGATCCCTTACCTGTTCAATCTAGGGAAGACAAGCAAGCAGGAACTTTGGGGATAATTCCGAAAGATGAGATCAACAGGCAAGACAAGCAGATTCAAAATCGAAATCTCTCGATATGAAGCGCGCTGAAGCATGACTATCAGCAAATCATTGGAGAGTTTTAGTGGTTGAATTTCTCGAAAATCTAAACAAATCTGACCAAAAAAGATATAATTCATAATTGAGAGGAAAATATTGTAATTTTAAACAGGAGAAATATAGATGACGATGTACAACCCAGTGTGGCGAGGGATGGCGATTCTTCCGAATAAATCGATTCGATTTTATGGAAAAAATTAAAATAATTTTAAAATCTGAACAAAAAACCAATTTAAAAAAAAATCGATTTTTACGAAAAATTTGGTTATTTCCACTAGTTTTCATTATTTTCCCACAACAACCTTCTTTTTTAAAATGATTTGTCTAATCTACCCATAGGATCAATTTATTAGGCTTGAGACTTCATATGGACCGAAATGTTTATGATTTTATACTCTCTATTGATTTTATGATTAAGATATGATTAATCTCTCATTATTTAGCTGTTCACATACTTGAGTTCTCAAGTGCAACTTTTCTTTTGAGTATTTATACACTGAATGTTATATATATTTTCTATAAATAAATAAATAAAAAAAAAAAAAATAAAAAATCTACCAATAGGAAGGAGGCAACTTTATTCGATTCAATTTTCGCTGGAAAAATCGATGCCGATTCAAATTCGACCTCGAAAAATCACTTCGATTCAACCGGCTATCCGTGCAATCCTTTAAATCGCCATCATTACGAATGCTCAGCCCCGGCAACAGAGCGAGAGGTGTGACTGCGGGGGCGTCGACGTGACTTGTGCCTTCCGATCGGCGATCACCGCAGTCGGGACCGCAGCATCCCTGTCCCAGTCCCGGTCCCTGCGTCCCCGTTCCTCGGTCCCCGGTGGCCCGTGCAAATCTGCTGAAAAATCCCGCTCCATTTCAAAGGCGGCTTTCACCTCCCATTCACGGCGGCGCCCTCCCCCACACACGCGGTGCGGCGCGGGGCGACCTCAGACTCCACACACGAGTGACTAACCTCCTAATTCGTCGTCTCCTTTGATCACTATCGCCGCCGTCTTCCCGCTGAAACCGTCTCCGTCGCCGTTTCAAAGGGACCCTTCACGCCAAAGGTGTTCAGCCGTGAAACTTGATGGGGTGTCTCGCGTGACTCGTGAAAGCGCCGAGTAGGCGACTTTTAGGCTCTTGTGTTTTTTTGCCGGTGCAATCTCCACAAATCTATCAACGGATCGCTAAACAAGGTCTGAACCGGAGAAAAACATCGCATCCATGGCCAAAGTGCAGAACCACGTATCTCCATTGCGATGTTTACAAATTTCCGCCCCTACATATTTTCGTCTTCAGAAGAGAAAGAAGTCAACTTTGTAGCTTGAAATTTATACAAAATATATATACTGCTAACAGAGAAGAAAAATCAAGGTGGTTTTCAATAATGGAGAATTTGCACACAAAAATGTTATTGCTTCATCTGAGAGTGCCTAATGAGCTGAGTTCGCAGTATTTTTCGTAATTTTTTTTTGACATGGGAAATTGGAGAAAAATAGCGTTAAAAGTGAGAAAATATGCCGCCTTATGACGTCACCTGGCGGCATTTCCCATTTAAACACATGGATTTTAGCAGATTAGGTTATTTGGTCATATTTTATCCAATAATTGTCCAATTTAGAAACCGACGATATCCTCGTGCTCAGTTTTCCCAGTAGTATCATTTTAAAGATGAGATTCAAAAATTTCAGACACTTGCAAATTCTCTATTACGTTGACTAGTTTTACGGAGAAAGAATGAAGTATGACGGAAAAACCTGCACAACATCGCAAACAAAGGTTCGTAGTTTCGCACTTTGGCTATGGACATGTTCCCTCTTTAGAATCTTACGAAGAAAACGTTTTGTAGACCGGGAATTCAGGTAATTTACCTCTGAATGGGATAATAACTACATTCTTAACACAAATTAAATGGAAATTAGATTATGAAATTAGAAATTGGAAATTAGATGACGTTATTTGAATTTTTGCCATGGACTGCATTTTTTAATAAAGAGCTACCATTTTTGGTGCATCCAGGCGTGGCACATGTTAAAGTAAGTTTGGCATAATGTTGCAGTTGGTATTGAATGCTGTGAGGGGAAGCTTTTTTGGAAATTAAATACATTTGAATCTATAATATTCTGATGTAAGAGTCATTGCGAAAGTACAATGGCACTTTGAATGCCAAATGCATGAAAGAAGATGAACGCTTCTCGCGGGTATGAAAATTGGAATTATAGTTTTGAGGAGTGGAGAAAAAGACCGAGATAAATCTTTATTTTATTCCACTTGGTTTTTTTAAAACTACAAAAATGTCTCTTATTCTCCAATCGCCGAATTCGTCAATTCCATCCTAATGATTAAATTAAAATATAATGCAACTTGACATTAAAGAGTTTAGACTTTGACTTACATCGCCAATAATCTATAGCTGTACTTTGAATGCTTATTCATACCTACTATACGCCAATATATTACAAAAACTAGTCCGGTTTCCAATCCATAATAATGATCGTGTTTCACGTTTTCCAGAACGTCTTCAGTACTACTGTAATTGGCAGTATTGTGCATCAATTTCATTCAGCAACACGTCAAGGGAACCAATGATGGAAGTGTGAAAAGAGGGTGGCGCCGCGCGCTCAATGAACACACCTAATGATCCTCACGCCAATCGGATGGAATCCAAAAAGATCCGAGTTGTAAAACATCACCGATAAATTATCAATTTTTTCTTTCACACGTCTAATACGGCTAAAAAAAGTGAGCTCATGAGATGTTGCGAAATGTAATTTTTTATTTCTGTATGTACCTCTACCTACTGGGTGGTTTTCAGAGTTCAGTTCCCTTCTTGTCACAAAATGTATTGATAAATCAGTGACGCGTGCACCATAATTTTGTTTTGATACTAAAATTTGAGGCTGCAGACAAAACGTATATCTGGACACTCTTAGAGACCTAGGGCAGTCTATTTGTATGTTTGCGTGGAAATCTGTGCGTCGTTTTAGCAATCGTCGACAATTGTGTCACTAATGAATTTATCACATATAGCGCCATAAAGGTGTGATTTTTCGACGTTATTTTTTTCAGAACAAAGTCCTACGCATTATCAAGATTAAAACAGTGTGCAAATTTTTAAGCTCAGGTGTTGTATAGGTATGTGGTTGCATCGAATTTTTTTTTTATTGTGAACCCCAAATGTCTAAGTTTATTGAATAGAGATGTCGCGTCCAAAAAATACAGGGAGGGACGGTAAAGAGCATCAGTATACAGTTTGCGCACAGCGTATAGTGCCTTGATATCATCATCATTTGATAGTTTCAAAATTTGATGTTTGAATAGAAAATGGAAGCAAAGCACGTAAGAATTTTAAACTTGTTCCTATTTATTCCCAAAATTATGGGCAATTGAATTGGGCAAAGGAGGGAAATGAAAAACCACGCTCGGTGTAATTTTTAATCCCAATTTTTCTCTCGAGAAGCTGCGTGAATGGAGGTTCAATGGCCTACTATCGGAAAGGAAATAATGCTATTTTGTTGAGTTTTCAAGCAGGTTTCGCAGGCTGTCCGCAGGCGTGGAGAACTGCGAATTTAGACAGCTGCTCCTGAAGGAATCTGGTTAAGCGAAATTACGAAAACTCGAATTTTCCGGTGTGTGGGTCGAGGGTGGAACAGCAGCACCGGGGCCCGCAGTTGATGGCAAACAAAATTGCTCCACGAAATTCGGCGAGGGAAAGTTTCCAGCGGCGGAATTCGGAGAATTTCCAATTGAGTTGCAAAGAGGTTCATCCCCGATACTCAGCCGGCGGTTTTACTTTTGGCAAGTGTCAAACTCCGCTCGATATTCCAGCGTCCTCGCTACACGCTTGGAAGATCACAGGCGTCAACGTCACACCCATGTCACTCCGAAAATTTACTCAAAAACCGAGCGCTCCGGAGTTTTAGAAATACAATACCCGGTCCGCTCACAATGGGTCACTAGCGCCAGTCAAAGACTCGTGTTTTGATCAGAACCTTTCGTCGTACTCCAGACGAAGAAACGCAACTCCATTCCCAGGTTGCAAAATCAACTCGCACAAAGAATATTTTACTGAAATGTGTTTCTGCAAGTTCGGTTCAAAGTGTATTTTTGTGTGATAAAAGTGTCCGAAGATAGGCTCAGACCAAGGAAAGTGAAACGTAGGTATGCTTTCTTGCCGACCCCTTTAGCCAAAAACCTATCCGTTCCCACCACCTATATGCCGTGGCGCAAGATTTGAAACTCTACAATTGAGATGTTGCATGTGTGAGAAATTTGCGATTTGATTGTTGATTCTTTTGTAAAAGTTCGCGAGAAACAGAAAAACACGATGGTGCTACTGGTTTTCTCTGAAATCATCTCCCAAGCTCAAAAAAAGCTCTCAAGTTGAGACCAAAATGAAGGGGATATCCCACGCTATCCTGAGAGTCCACCTCTACATCAAGACAAACACTCCATGCAAAGATAGGGAGCGAATACATTGACAGGGCTGCCACTTAAATTGGGGACTCTAAGACTGAAAACACGGCAACTCTGCTAATGTATTTGCTCCCTATCTTTGCGAGGAAAGTTTGTCTTGATGTAGAGGTGGACTCTCAGCGGGTCGATTGTTGAATCGTTATCGAATGCTTCTGATCGATAAATCCCTATCTTAACAATGCTATATATCGATCAAGGTCATTCGATAACGATTCAACAATCAAGGAGCAGGATAGCGTGGGATACCGGATACCCCCTCTATTTTGGCCTCAACTTGAGAGCTTTTTTTGAGCTTGAGTGTTGATTTTAGAGAAAACCAGTAGCACCATCGTGTTTCTCGCGAACTTTTACATAAGAATCAAAAGTCAAATCGCAAATTCCTCACACCCGCAACATCTCCATTGATTTTACGATGCTGAATTCGGAAAAGTCACCCATTTGTTTCCTCTCTAAAATATAAATTAGCATCGGAAACTCTGAAACACCGCGACCGAAAAATTTCCACTCTGCACCCAACGCCTTAAATGTGGCCGTCTGCTGTCGATAAAAATAAAAAAACTTTGGTGCAAGCAAATTCGAGAAAAATAAAAATGTATTTACTTTCAGTGAGGTGGTTATTTTCTCATTTTTATCAACAGCAGAAGGTCATATTTGCTTTCGGTCAAGACTGCACAAGTATTAATACTCAAATTTCGCGCCACGGCCATGGTGGTGGGAACTAAGAGAGCTGCATTTCGGCTAAAAGGGTCGGCAAGAGTAGAACCTACGTCTCACTTACCTTGAATCGAGCAGCTGTTACTCCGATTTACTGCAAATGTAACGACCGGGGGATGGAAATGCTTGTCACAAAATAAGATCAAAATAATTCAGAGAAACTTTCCCCTGTAATGAAACGGAGGCATTTAGGCTCTTTTACATGTATACACTGGAAAAAGATTACATTGGATCTAGAGTCCAGACTCTTGAAAACATCAACAAGAAAAAATACTTTTGATTCAATCGGATTTTTGCTTGAATCAAAACGAAATCCGCGTAAATTAAGAGGCTTGGTTCTTGCTTTAAGCTGGATTCTGATCGAATCAAGAGTACTTTTTCTTGTTGATGTTTTTAAGAGTCTGGACTCTAGATTCAATGTGTTTTTTTTTTCAGTGTAAGGAACAACACCAATAATCTTAGGAACACCTGATGGCCCTCACCAGGTTTTGAATGGCTAATCTTTAACTCCTCCCATCAGAGCGGCGAGTGCGAAATAATCGGAGACAAAAGACGAGCGTGAATTTAAATACGTGTAAAACGGCGCGGGTAGGCGGGGCCGGGGAGCGTGGAGTGTTGAACGGTGAGCGGTGAACGGTGGAGCCGAAAAGCTCAACACGTGCTTACACTCAGGGCGTCTGCCGCGGAATGGGCGGCTTTCAGTGGGGATTCGAATCCAATAATAATAATTAGAGCATGTTGTAAGCCCGGCCGGGAAATTGGCGAATTCATGAATACCGGATTAGACTCGCCTTACCTCGCTGTCAGATGGGGGCCCCAGCCACTTGACGCTTTTCTTCGCCTCTTTCAAGGGCGCGCCACCCTCTCGTCGGAAGTGTGAATTAGAGTACCTATATAGGGAGAGTAGCGACAGATCTGAAACTCCGAAAGTCCATGAGGCCTTCACCGATGCCTCCGCGAATAAAGTTAGGGCCCAAAAGGGCAGCCAACCTATGAATTTCGAATGTCCAGAGCGATTTACAAATACAATTGTTACGAGCCGTCGTTTAGAAAGCATGTATTTGGTTTACTTTTTGCATAAATTTACTTATTTTATCGAAAGAACGCTCATTTATATACATTCTTAGCCATCTTGGTTAGAATTGAAATCTGTAGGCTGGCAGTGAAATTTTGTGTGTTAGAAGTTGCTCAGAAGGGTGGCTGCACTTTTGGGCCCTAAGCCCTCCATGAACCGATCTGTCGCTACTCTCCCTATACAGGTACTCTAGTGTGAATGAGCTCCGTCGTGGCACCGCGAGGAGTGTGAGTAGTAAGTGCAAAAATAATTTTTGAGGAAATGGGCCCAGGGTCGTATTCGCAGTTACTCAATTAGGGACTTTCCTAAGGAGCTACCATATGGTTTACACTGTGGTGAAAAGGATTTTAAGGGAATCCTCAACATAGTATCATAGAAAGGACGATTTGAATCATAGAGAAAAAAAGGAGGTGTTTGCATCTTGAGGTTTGTTTACCCTGTGACGTAGGTCGGTACAACCTTGCTAGCGAAATCCAGAATTCAAAATATGAAAAACGGACCATAAATCATAATGTCCGATTTTTTTACTTAAATCAACTTATTATATAATTTCAAACACTTTTTATAGAATGACTTTTTTCCTTAAATTAGATCATTTCCGAGAAAATCGACAGGATAAACGTCGCTGTACCGACCTATGTCATCAAATCATCAAAAAAATTCCAAGATGCCCGAACTGCAAACACCTCCTTTTTTTCTCTATGGATTTGAATGAGTATTGAGTACAGTTCAACTAGTTTCAGGACATTCCGTAACGATTTTTGTCCGTGCATTTGTTTTGTCCAGGAGTTTACACCCAAGCGTAAAATAAACAACAGTGACTTGGTTCAAGCGTTTTATTTTAGGCCGTATGTAAAATTATATTGACCATATCGAAATAAAAAATGAAGAGAAAAGGAGGTATTTTTATGGTAACTCATTTTTTTAAATGTAATGTTACTTTCTCCTTTTGATTCATCTTTTCATATTGCCATCGGTGAATATTTGTTTTTATCTCTATCCTTAAAATTTTCGGTATCAAATATACCTCTTATAATTTTTTCTTTATTTTATGAAAATATTACTTCATTTTAAAAAAAAATTACATTTTTAACAACGGGGAAAATCTACTTTAAGCGATGGCATCAATATTAATATCAATGAGCCGTAGTGATGTTAAAGAAACAATACAAAAATAACCTAAAAAACCTAGAAGCACGCAATCTTTGGTTTTAACCCATTTGTACATCGATGTTTTAGAGTCAAGCACGTTCAATTTCAAGCATGTGATTGCGCGTTAACCACACTGCAGCACAGTAAAATTGCAAAGCATAAAAGAAAAAATTAAAATGCTATGGTAATTATCAAATCTGACACGGAACCACGTTAATATTTACAAAATACTTACCGCCAATACATATTTTTTTTCATCAACTTAAATGAGAATAATCCATGCAGAGTGTGCAAACATTTCAAAATCATGAGTTGAAAAGCGCGGACTCCGCGAGGTTGAGCACAGAGCGAAGCAACGTGCAGCCAGCGCGAAAAGCGCACTACCGCCTACAAACCCAACAGGGATACTTCACGCATTGCGCAATGCTTGAAGTATCCCCTTAGGTTTGTAGGCGCCAATGCACTTGGCGCGCTGGCTAGCCGTCTGCTGCCGCTCAGCGTGCTTCGGTGCCTCCAGCAACTATTTCGCAATAATGGTATTGCCCGTTATCATGCAAAATTGAAGGCGCTCAAGCATATTAAGAATAGCAGGCAACCTTTAAGAGTATGGACCTCTCTTCGAAAAATAAATCAAGATACTACGGCACAAAAAGAGAGCGGTAATCCAAGAACTCACTAATTCCTAGCATACGTATAATAATGTGCAACGTTTACAGATGATAACGTCTAGCATAATTTTTTCATTTTATTACAGAGAAAAGTAACTCGATGTAGGCAGAAACATTCTTGAGTATGCGGTCAAGAATATTTCAATATGAATCAAGAAAAAAATAGCTGAATCAAAGCGGGTTTCTGCTTGATATGACTTTTTGTTTTATATCAGGATCGTGTCTTCTTTTAACAAGCAAATTTATTTCGATGAGACATACACTTTTAGGAAAACTTGTTAGTATATTTCTTCCAATTTTTCAGAGAACTTTATTCACATTTTTATCTGGTGTATCACACAATTTCAAGGAAAAATATTCATGACTTCTCCGAATAATGCATAATTGGTCGGGTGAATTCGGCAATTTTCGAATGTTCAAACGGCGTTTCCCCTTAAGTTGGTGGTGGAAGATAAGCCGGAATTCGGAGAATAGTATCAATCCTAATATGATTATCGCGATACGCTATCAGGAAAAATCAAGACAAAATGCTCGTGGGAAAGCGGCACTCGAGCAAGGGTTTCGTTGCAAGGTGGTGAGGCTCCGGGGGCGGATTTTTGTTGGCATCCCGATAATTATTGACCTGAAAAACCGGGAGCCCGGATCCCGAAATTCGGCGTGGAGCTTCGGATCGGTGACGACAACGGGGCATTTCCAACTCCGGGCACGTTCATACCGACGAAATTTTATAATGATGATGGAATTCCGGGCAAACTTTCCGAGTGGAAGCGACGGATAATGAATTCATGTTCCGTTGCTTCAAAACTCCGCGAGTCTTAATTTTTTCCCATTCTGCCTTTCTTTTACCCGACTTCCGGAACTGCTTTATCACCCGCCCTCCGCCCCCTCCCGGGGAGTCTTTCAGAAGTACTCTTAATATTCTGCGTGAAACGCGAGGGGTCATTTAATTATCGCTTCCTTCCGAACGACAATACCAGTAAATTTCGGGGCCCAAAGCTCCAGACCCTCGGATCCTGAATTTCAGAACAACTCGCGATGATGTATTTCATGTTCGAGCTACTACGACTGACTCACGTCAGAATTGGTGCTGAGCTTTTTGTGCCTTCACCAACAGAGTTATTCCCGTCTTTCAGATGGTATTGTGGCTGGTGGCAACGTCTGCTTCCTCAGCTTCACAATCTCTTTGAGATTTTTGTGTGGAAAAGGATAGAGTTGTAATTTTTTATACACCCATGAAAAAAAGGTTAGCTTAAGCGTATTGATATGACATTCTCTGAAAAAAACGGTGAGTCAACCGACTCTCAAACCCAATTACTTAACCCTTTCATCAAGTCAAAGATAAAATCCGTCGATTTTCCAGAGGGGTAAAGGGAAATTAAAAATAGAAACAATTCACCTCCAGTGCATATTCATTTAACAAGGGCGCCAGGGGTTATGAAAAATTCTGAAGGGTCTTTATCATTTTTTTTCTTTTCTTTTTTTTGTTGTTGCAAAAGAACGACTTGTTGAATTGTCTAATCTGAAGGCTCATAGATTTTTCTAATGTACGATAATTTCGCGACGGCTCCGGCATTGGCAGATTGGAAGAAAAATACTCACAAGTTTTCCTAAAAGTGTATGTCTCATCGAAATAAACTTGGCAGCGTCCATAGGTTTTTACGGCGTTTTTCCTCAGCACGGCAGTATAATATAATCCTCTCCTTCTTTTTTCTTCTTCTCATTATTCTTCTTCTTCCTTTTTTCCATTGTTTTCCTCTCATTTTTTGTCTTCTTTCTGTCTTTTTTCATCTTAGCTTTCTTTTTCTTCCTGTGACTAAGAAATAAACCATATTTGTCTAGTCATCATTGCACCACGCACGTCTAAGAGTAGATCAAATAAAATAAATATTAGTCCGTAATCTGAGGGACGGCCGTCAGAGGTTAAAACATAAATCATAAAACACATTCAAATTCGGACATCTTGCCGCAGGATGCTCGATCCTCAACTCATAGTGTGAAATCTAATGTTTACAAAGCAGTCAAAGCAAAATTCCAAGCAAATTTGCAAAGCAATCAAAGCGAAGCCATTATAAATTGTACACAAAATATGGTAAGAAATAAGAAGAAATACTGCGCAAGGAAAGTTGTTNACTTTTTACACGCTTTGGAAAATCTCAGAAGTTCGCGGTAGTCACTTTTCGGTAAGGAACTAGGGGACTCGGTTATTGTATCGAGGGGGGGGTCGAAACGATCGCAAAGGCGGTATACTACGTATACGCGCCAAAAATGATTCTCCAAGAATCAGAGCCAGCTCCGTGCAATCTGTTAAGAAGTTGTCTAGGCGAGGCATCAGACATTATTCCATTGTTAAGAGCATTTAAACATTTAAATAAAATATCACCTTCCATTCTATTTACGTTTTATCTATGAGATAGAATCATTCATCAAAATTAATTCAATTTTTTGTTAGCCTAATGCTGAAATTGCTGTATCTTATCTAGACGTTTTCACTCGTGAAACGTGATCAAAGAAATACAGTCTTGCATCGTGTCCGTCCGTTTTAAAACCCTCGTGGTTTTCCCAGCAAGCTTAATAAGAAACCATGAAAATCTTGTCGAAAGTTGAGCTTGCGTCACTGACAGCCAACAATGTTTTCGTCGTATGGTTTACCGGTCTCGCGTATCAAACTTCAAACTTTTGACAAGGTTTTCCCGGCATTCGGTGCGGTGTGTTATGAGCAGGGGTCGGAAAAAGCTTCTCTTTGCTGAAATCAGAGCCAGTCTGAAACCGGCTTCACAAAAATAGCTCAACTTAAAAATTTTCCTCTCGTGCGTTAAAGCCTCTTACCTCATGGATAAGAAATAGTTGCTCGAAGTCTCGAGCCTATGCTCGCATGGGTTACTGTTTACTGTTCATGTATAACGTTCGATACAGGAGATAGAATATGTGGATTGCATTTTGCAAAAAGGAACCACTAGCATTGCAATGTTGCCAAGATTGTGCAACTTCTTTTGTCTTGGAGGAAAACCACGATTATCCATTAATAGTTTCTATTTTACTCGCTAAAACTGTGAATTTAAAACAAAAATTACCATCTAAATTTCACAGTTTTTATTATGACACAAGTACATGAGAGCGTTGAGAGCCCCATTATTAGAGCTATGGCACAGGTCAAAAAACGCTTGGAATTAGAATATACAATAATTAAGAATATAAATTACAACTGTTACATTAGGTGGTGGCTAGTAGAATGTTACTCAACGAATGTTTTTCACGATTTCCGCAATTTTATTGCAAAGGATGAAGTTGCACAATCTTAGCATCATTGCAATGCTAGTGGTTCCTTTTTGCAAAATGCAATCCATCTTAGACTTGAATCTACTATAATTGTCTTTTGTTTAAAAGTCAATTTACAAAAGTTGGGAGTTAACGCGCAGATTTACCTTATGCTGACTGATGATTAACAGGGTGAGCAATTGATTCAGCAATCCTGATGAGGTAATTTCCAAAAATCGCCAGCAAAGCGCTTATCCCGACATTCATCAGCCATCATTTTGATTTTATGATCAACCAGTCTCTCATCAATCACCATTTTGCGAAAAGTATAGCATCGACCTCCGAATTAAACTTTGCCTCGCCCAATCACATTGCACCAATCGATAATGCGGGAATTTCTAAGACTACTTAAAAACTGTGCAATAAGGGGAAAATGAATGGAATCAATGCTCAAGATCTCTTGTCATTCTATAATCGAGTAAAAGGGTTGTACTCACTATAAAATGACGTTTTGTTAAGTTCTTTCCAACCACTCAACCTCATTCAATTAAACCGCAGGCTCCGAAGAAATAACAATTACCGAGATGGAAACCATAAAAGTCAAGCATTGAAACATAAAGTTTTCAAGTTTTAAGTACAGTTTCAAGCCATCGGTCTCCCGTCTGGAGTGACTGAATATTGCTGTTAAAAAGGTTACACATTTAAGCGATTAGAGCGGGTCCCTGTAAAATATTGCACCCAACACTTCTCGGGGAAGTCGAATGAGCTCGAACCGCGGTCGGGTTCCAAAAATTGATAGCCGCGAAGTTTTCGCATTAATAAAATCCACCATCGATGTCTGGTGAGATGACGGCGGTCGTTGCCGATCAAGGAAATCGGGTTGAAATTCCGCGCACGAGATTGCGTTGAGGGCCGGAGTGATTCGATTGGTTTGGCAAATCTGCCCGAGAAATAATTACACGAGCATCGGACCACGACTGACGCTGTTTCGCGGGTCGAATCAGAGCGGCGCCTCGATATTTTCTCCCAGTACGCGAGGGGGAGTAAATAATGACGGAAGTTCTAACAGTACATGAGCCCTGTTCTTATTTCTGGTTCGCAGATCTTAGAGCTCATAAGCACTAACGTTTACATGATTCATTTCTACTCAACCTGTATTCATCGTAGTCAATTAGTCAAATCAAGCATTTTGTCAAATGCCCAGGAAAATAGTCGATAACATAGTCGATACATGAGCCGTGTTCTTATTTCTGGTTCGCAGATCTTAGAGCTCATGAGCACTTTACGTTTACATGATTCGTCTCTGCACAACCTGTATCCATCGTAGGCAATTAGTCAAATCAGGCATTTCGTCAATTGCCCAGGAAAACAGCCGATAACATTGGACACCGAGAAGACCGTACAGGGCTCCAGTTACTTGACCGGCCCCAAAAACTTATGAAAACAGGTTGTAAAATGGTGCTGGGTCCTCACTTTTTTGCGAAAAAAGCAAGACCAGAAAGTGAAAACGTTTCAATTAGAGTGAAAAATGCCTGAGTTGAATACCCCCTTCCCACCGCTTCAATTTTGTGCTAGTCGTTGACTCTAATTGAAATTTTTGAACTTTTTGCGCAAAACAATGTGTATACATACATACATAGAGCCGTTTTTATAGTGCCGCCTCGCGCAACAATGTGTACCCAGGAATATTTTACAACCCTGTGACGTACAGGTCGAGCCACATTTTTTAGTGTTTCTTTTTTCTTGCTTATGCAAAAATTGGGTTTTGGTGTCAGTGTTGAGAAAAATTGGTCAATGCATGCAAAATTCTCCAGTTTCCTTCTATTCTGCGCGTGTTGTACCAGGGAATCTGCATTAGGTTAAAACGGCACTGCTGCAAAGTGTGACTTCGATGCGACGGCATCACCAAACGCCTTCAATTTAGGTGGATACCACCAAGAGCGACCGCCGAGGTTGTATAGTTGCTTCTCGCCCCTGCGAACTCGACCGCTTCGTCATGGCCTGCGCTTGCGACCCAACAACATAACTTATTCGCGTTTATATTCTATGAAACCGTTTGGCGTTAGAACTGAAGATTTCACTGATTTCCTCTTCCATTGCACTAAAGTAGTAGCATAATTTGACCCAGCATTATCTTTTTCCAGCAATAAACTTAGCGTTCCAGTCAATTTTCAACCTTGGAAGTGAGTTAACTTTTTTCGTCCGGGAATTTTCAGGAACGAGGGCGTAAGAACTACGCTAACTACAACTATTTGACGTCATAACTAAAACATTTACTGAATTTCCCTTCAATTACACTAAATATCAGCATAATTTGACCCGATAATAGCCCAATCTTGTTCTCGCCGTACACTTAGCGTTCAGTCAATTTTTCAACCTTGGAATTGAGTCAACTTTTTTCGTCCGGAAACGATGCAAAATTTCTATTCGTAAATTTTATTTTTACCAGAAAACTGTTCGGCGTCCCTAACTGAAAAATTCCACTGATTTCCCCTATTACACTGATTTTCCCTTAGTGACACTAAAATATCAGCATAATTTGACCCAGTAGTAGCACAATTTTATTTTCGCACACTGAAAAAAAAAAACACATTGGATCTAGAGTCCAGACTCTTGAAAACATTGACAAGAAAAAATACTCTTGATTCAATCGGATTTTTGCTTGAATCAAAACGAAATCCGCTTAGATTAAGAGGTTTGGTTCTTGATTTAAGCTAGATTCTGATTGAATCAAGAGTACTTTTTCTTGTCGATGTTTTTAAGAGTCTGGACTCTAGATCCAATGAGTTTTTTTCCAGTGTAGCACAATTTTATTTTCGCAATAAACTTAGCGTTCGAATCAATTTTTTAACCTTGGAATCGGTCAACTTTTCGGAAACGAGGACGTAAGAACGGATTTACATTCCCACGTCAGGAAAGCGATGATTCGATAGCTGCACGTTTCAAGCGACGAGCAGACCGGGAAACCCGAACACGGATCCGGCGGGATTTTCTTCGGGAAATTCAACGCCGCGACGTGCGCCGTTGAATAATACTCTCCTCGGCTGCGGTTGAAACCCTCTTGCAAATTTACGCATAATAAATTCGATTACATCGGCCAGATTAAAGGCTCAGCTTACGCGCTTGCCAAGCTGCTGGGACCCGACCTGGAATGCAACGGGAGCTAGGGAAAAACCACCTAACTCCCGTGATAAACCCCACGCAGGTAAGCGGTTCTCGCAAGGCGCGGAGAGTGTCAGGTATTTTTCCGCGGGGCTGAGCAGCTGCGCTCGGTAGTGATATGCCGAGTCGATAAAGACACCTCTGTCGCACGGTGGATTGAGTGAATAAGAGAGGTCGGACAAAATTTGGAAAATTTAAACGCTTATAACTTCGTTTAAACGAAACTTTGAGGATCTAAAAGTTGTTCCGTTCGTTTCCTCGTGAAATTTTTATCTGGAAGCAACCCCAACATTTGGATTGCATTTTGCAAAAAGGAAGCACTAGCATTGCAATGATGCTAAGATTGTGCAACTTCATCCTTTGCAATGAAATTGCGGAAATCGTGAAAAACTATGAAATTTAGATGGTAATTCTTGTCTTAAATTCACAGTTTTTAGCGAGTAAAATAGAAACTATTAATGGATAATCGGGTACTTCCTCCAAGACAAAAGAAGTTGCACAATCTTAGCAACATTGCAATGCTAGTGCTTCCTTTTTGCTAAATGCAATCCATTTAAAATGATATGAAATAGACATCAAAATTTGCAGTTTCAGTTCAAACTTTCATGTTCGACCTCTCTGGTTGACTCGATCCTCTGTGCGTCGAGGCCCAGGCTCACCATCCCGGGAATTCATCGCCGAGAGGTTTTCATTCACTGATTTTTTTTTTTTTTTTTTTTTTTTTTTTTTTTCGCGTTTTTTCTGCGGAGAATGGCGAAAGGTGCGAGGCAGGTTCCAGGTTTTTTTATCCCACGAGATGCGGAGATATTGATGCCTGGTCTTGCAGATAACTCGATTCTTTTGCCTGCGTTAACCGTGCGTTTGTGTGCGTGAGGAAATGTCAATTTTTTCAATAACGACCGTATACGAATAAAAAATAAAGGCAACACCGATAAAAAAAAAGTGATGCTGATTTAACATTCTGGATGTAAAAAAGTGTGCGAGAACTCACAAAACGCTGAACCAACCGCTACTGTAGTTACTTTAGCAATTTCAAGATGTAAAAGTAACTGCCATGGCGGTTGATTCAGCGTTTCGTGAGTTCTCGCACTCTTTTTTACATCCAGAATGTTAAATAAGCGTCACCTTTTTTGCAGTGAAGGCAAATGCTTAAAAAAAAAGAAGAGAACTATGCATTCAATGAACAAATTGATGTCAGAAAATTGAAAAACCTAAGACAGTTTCAATGAGTAATAAATAATTTCACAGACACAGGTTGGTTATGATCATACGATCAGAGGCAAGGTGACGTCATGACACCATTACTCAGAGGAATCTCACCATAGAGGAAAACATCGTGTACAGAGCATAACCATCCTCATAAAGTTAAGCTGTTTTGTGAGAATACTCTAATGCAAAGTCATGAAGTCACCTTGCTCAGTCGTGTGATTACCAACTTGCGTCTATTTACTGGTGCATCTTTTCGATTTGTTCTTTGTAAATATTATTAAGTTTATGTATGATATGTGCCATTTATCATCAAAAAACAACTCACGATATTATATGCAGTTTTAAATTCAGCTCAATTCCAAAACTGCACAATTCACTCCAATATACTTTGCGAAAATAACCGCAATTTCCGTCAAAGATTCAGCTAAATTTCACCCGCAATCCGTTGTGAAATTGGACTGCATTTTGCAGTAAGGAATTAAATTCCTAGCTCCTACATAAAAACATGTATCTGCATAGGAGAACCGATGGCACATACGTTGTTCCTAAAGTGAGCATCAAATTGTAGTTCTTCGTGAAATATAGTTTAATNGTACCCCCTCCCCCCCCCAAAGAAAAAAATCCAACAATTTTGCAGTTAAAATTCAACTGCGCCAAATTTTGCAACTTGGAACGAATAAATACAGCAGTTTAAGAAATGCGTGAATTTTGCACTCTAGTGCTAGTAAGTATGATTTTACAAAGAATTTAAACGCACTGGAAAAAAAAACACATTGTACCTACAGTCCAGACTCTTGAAAACATTGACAAGAAAAAATACTCTTGATTCAATCAGATTTTTGCTTAAATCAAAAGGAAATCCGCTCAAATTAAGAGGCTTGGTTCTTGATTTAAGCAAAAATCCGATTGAATCAAGAGTATTTTTTCTTGCCGATGTTTTTAAGAGTCTGGACTCTAGATCCAATGTGTTTTTTTTCCAGTGCGGTCTGTTTTAAAAAATTCTTGAAGTGGGTCTATCTTTCAAAAATCCATGGAAAATGTTCCCCCTCGGTTTGCAAGGCGCGAATACGAGGAGGTCAACTTAGTGTCCCGAGCGCAGAGAGATGTATCAGGCACGGAGAGACGAGTGCCCTAGTGAATCTGAGAGGGAGGATGCACCGGTTTTAGCCGCAATTACCGACGCTTGGCTGGTGTAAATCAAGATTTGGGAAAGCTTCACCGCGACACGCCCGCAACCCGCAAAACGCAGGGGACATCGTTGCTATATTGCTCCGTAAAAGACTGCCAGTGACAAAATAAAGGGGGGAAAACTGTGTGGCTCACTGGTTCACGGAACGCATAACAGACTGAGTACAGTTACATTCGCAATCATTCGCAATTTTCGAGGCCGGGGGTATCGCGGAGATTCAACAGTGGCGTGGCGTGAATTGCGATATATCGTTTGTAATGTCATTTAAACCTATGGTAAAAAATGAATTATCAAGGTGTTCGCTGCGAACACCCTGTTTATCGATCCTTTTCCATAGGTTTAAATGACATAACAATCGATATATCGCAATTCACGCCACGCCACTGATCGGAAGAACAATACGAATTATCATAGGATCATACGATCATTACATACCATCGGGATACTGTCTCTATTTATTTTTCTAAACTTTTCACTGAAGTTTCGACATTTCCCGGACGAAGGAATGTAATTTCATTCCGAGGGTGCAAAATCGACGCAAATTGACGTTATATCCAAGGAAATTTGGCACCAACTGAAGGTTCATACGGCGTTCTTCCTTAGCACGGCAGAATTTTTGGCTAAGATTGAACTGATTTTAGCTTGAAGTCAGAGGATAAATCGGTAAAATTTTTAGTTAAAAATGCCCAAGATTCTCACGGCAAAAATGCAATTTGCGAGGGAAAATTTGGCATCAATGAGATGTAGTTACGTTCTTTCGTAATAGGAACGACGTTATCCGACGTTCTAAACTCATGAATTTGTCGTGGAGGTCAAGTACCCAGAATATTCCCTTTTATGAGAAGAGTCTTAAAATATGACTACAGATCATGGTGTCTCTCAAGCAGGCACGCGTTTTTACAAAAGCTTTTCTTTGCAGCTATTTTCCTACGTGTATTGTGCTGAATAGCGTCCGATTTGACAACAAGTGGCAGGAAAGATGTTCGCACAGGTTCCTTAGGGAGACAATCTCTCGGAATCGGGGTTCAGTAATGGTTGTCTTGTCCGCTCGATGACAGTGGTTCGAGGAAGGGCGAGCGAGAGCGAGGCATTGAGTCATTGCTTCCTCTCGCCGCAAAAAAGGAAAAGAATGGGATAATAGCCGTATCGCCGGGAAGCCAGCCACAGTTTTTGATCCTCGCCAAAATCTCTCAGGACCTGACAAGTTAACGTCGTAGAATAGAGGGCTTTACTCATGACGTATACTCCGCTGCTCAGCAACCTAGGATTATCGCGGAATTTTTTTGACGTCATACAGTGGATTGAGTCAGTGGGAGAGGTCGGCCATGTTTTGAAAACTTCAAAAGCGTACATACGGAGAAAAAAACCTCGTGCGTGGGACCCAAAGTTTGGGTCATATGGATCTCTGAAGTTTTCAGATTGAGCATCTGAACACTTTAGGTCTAGCAGTCGAGGTTCGGATCACACATCTGAAACTTCAGTTCTTACATCTGAAGTACTTCAGATGTGAGAACCGAAGTTTTTCGGATGTGAGAACCGAAGTTTTTCGGATGTGAAAACCGAAGTACTTCAGATGTAAGAAATGAAGTTTCAGATGTGTGATCCAAACCTCAGCAGCTAGACCTTAAGTGTTCGAATGCTCAATCCGACAGCTTCAGGGATCCATATGACCTAAACATTGGGTCCCACGCACAAAGTTTTCCTCTCGGTGTACATCTTCATTAATATGAAATGCTATGTTTAAAAGGTAGTTTGTTTGGTTTCCTTGTTAAAATTTCTTTAAGAGGTATCCCTTAAAAATGAAAATTGTGACAAAATAAACGCACGATTTCACACTTTTTGTCAAAAATGCCATATCCGACTTCTTCCAAAGACTCGTTTTACTCGGCGTCAGAAAAAAACATGAGCGACAACGGTACGGATCCTGCGGAATCATTCCTGATTAAGAACCTCTTCGTGGAAATTTCAATTTTCACTTTTCGTCGCTCCTCCAATGTGAGGGCGGATCTCAATGGACCACTAGACAAGGTACGAATTTAAGCAATCTGATACATGTTTCCTAACCAGAATTTTACGTAGAACACGATTCGCACAATGAAAATTCCTGAATCCAACTCCTAACGGAGATATTAACGTTTTTATTTCACATTGGTTACGAGGAATTTAAACTGCCCGCTCATAAGAAACTCAAAGCTCTACGTGAATCAAATCGCGCACTACAACGGTTTCAGCAAACCTCTCAATCGAGCAATGTTCATTTCCCACCATGTGTTGTTCAAACTATGAGCAATTTTGCTATAGCTGAGCCAAAGCATCAAGATTGGGATTACCCAGATGTTTATATCGCAGAGACTGTCATGATAACGAATAGAACGCGATGTGAATCACACAGAGCACAGAGTTTTCATTAGCGGGTGGTTTGAATTCACGCATCATGAATAATTAAATATCTTCGTAAGGAGTTGATATCGGTAATTTTTGTTGTGTGTATCGTGTTCTACGTGAAATTTCAGTTACAAAACATGTATCAGAATGCTGAAATTCGTACCTAGTATTGTGGTCCATTTCTACGTGAGCCCTATGCTCTGTATAACTCTGAGCTTTCCGCGGCTCAAAGGGATATATAGTAACGCCCTTACGTTGTAAGCGACAATTCAAAGAGAAAGAATTAAAAACCTGGTGAGCTCCATGGATTGTCGCTAAGATTGTGTATGGTGTTTCAAATTATCATGTTCCCTCGCTATTTAGGCTTTTCATTGGAAAGTTTTCTCTGAGTGACTTTACTTTCAATAAAAATATTCATTAGCTACTACTGGACTGCTCCTATTAATTTGTTGCTCCTCTGACGGAAGGGCGTATCTTGATTCCCACTTGAGCCCTGTTTCACATATAAATGCATCCTTTCTGGGGCCCATGCAAAAATCGATATACACCCTTACGCCAAAGGAGCGACGAATTGAGAGAAAAATCTGCATAAGTATAGCAACTTCTGATGACGCTAACCAGGTTTTGAATTCCCCTTCTTCATTCTTAGATGAGAAAAAAATTGAGGATCAAGCGGAAAATTCCGTGGGTGTCCCAAAGGAAAAACGATCGTCGAAAGAAGAATTCCAGCCTAGGAAGTATTCATTGGACGTTCCTGTCGATCAAGGCGGATATTTGTCTCCGCGCGGAAACGAACGTAGGAAAGATAATCCCACGTCATCGGCAACTTTCAATTTCCTACACGGACGTATCTCTACCAAACGGAACTACGTGCATTATGACGTGGGCCCTGTTATGCATGTATACTTATGGATCCCAGGGCTCACGTCATAATGCACGTAGTTCTGTTCGGCAGGAATACGTTCACATATCAAACGAAAATATTCCGGACGCAGAGTCCGAGAAAAATTCCGGCGTTCCGGGAAGCTTTGTCTCCGCCGGTTGATGGGGGCGATTTTTTATCGCGACCGCGTGTCACCTGTTCCATGATTGCCTTTCAAACGTAGCACGTGCCGTAAATATTTCCGGGGGAGGACGAGGGGCATATTTCAGGCCTAAATCGGCGCGGGGAGAAGTTAGCGATTCCGGTTCCGTATGCAAGCGAAGCATCGCCGAGGTGAGTTTAACGTTTCCAACACTCGGAGCCACTAAAATACGGAAATAACGCGAAATCGTAAAAGAGTTGCCCGACCCCGGAAGCAGAGAGGAGGAGAAATAACAGTTCAACGTCGAGTAAAATGCCTCCGAGGCCGTAAAATTTTTCTCAGGATCCATTGTCTTTGCTCCGTTGCCAATCAGGGTCGGAATCCGTTTCCTACTCTGTTAAAATCTCAGATTTCATTTCGCTGGCACTCCTTGTCCATATCGGCCGTGGAACACGGAAAAAATGGATTGCTGATTTAACAATTCAGAACTACAATATCTTGCTCATTGTAGAATCAATTTACTTACCATTAGTTTCCCTGCGTACATAAGTGTTTTTATGGATGAGCCAGCAATGGTAGTTCCCGATTGCACAGTAAAGTCCAATTACTTTTTTCTTTCAGCTTTCTTTGATTGCAACTTTGGGAACTTTCCTTGAGTTATTGGGAGGTAACTCCCAGTTTGGACGTCAGTTTACAATATACAACAATATACAAACCTTAATTTCTGACCTATCCACAAAACCATCCATCGACGTAGAGAAATTAATAGCACATACGTTGTTTCCAAAAGGAGCCGAAAATTGTACACTCGTAGTTAGTTCCTTATTGCAAAAAAATGTAATCCAATTGAGATACAACTGGTGGCATCATCGTAGTTCTCGCTAAGTATTACCTGTCAGTATAGTAAAAATTGCAAATCCTCTCTTTATGTTAGACACTGGAAAAATAAACAAATTGGATCTAGAGTTCAGACTTTTAAAAACATCGACAAGAAAAAACACTCTTGGTTCAATCGGATTTTTGCTTAAATCAAGAACCAAGCCTCCTAATTTGAGCGGATTCCCTTTTGATTTAAGGAAAACTCTGATTGAATCAAGAGTATTTTTTCTTTTCAATGTTTTCAAGAGTCTGGACTCTAGATCCAATGTGTTTTTTTTCCAGTGTAGTAAAAATTGCAAATCCTCTCTTTATGTTAGATTTTTATAAAATTGTGACTATTTAATTCGTATTTTCGGGCGTTGCGGCAACGGCGCGGCGCGGGTGGGTGTGTTACGGATTCAAATGTTACGTCGATGCGGGTTTATTTCCTGAGCGCCCCGCTCGCGGCCCGAGGGCTGGCGGCTCGGGTTTTTTTTGCACTCCCTTTTTTCACTTTAAAAGTTTCCCGTTGAAAGCTCTCCCAACTTTGTTTCTTCATCCGTCAAGCTCTAATTTAGATTACCCTGTCGGCAACCCAGTGAAAATTAGGACGGATCCCGCGGTCGGCGCACGGTGGATCGGGTCAATCAGAGATGTCGGACATTAAATTTCTGGCTGAAACAGCAAATTTTGATGTTTATTTCGTCACATTTTAAACTCTAAAGGGTGTTGCTGGAAGGAAATTCACGAGAGAGCCAATGGAACCATTTTTAGAACTTTAAAATTTGGTATAAACGGAGTTTGAAACGTTTAAACTTTTAAAATATTATTCGACTTCTCAAATTGACTCGATCCACTGTGCGGCAGTTCGGACGCCTCCATGAAAAGTTCCTGGAGGAGGGACGCAGTTTTTTAAACCCCACGACTGTATCTGCTTGTTTAGGGTCGCGTGACTAAGGATGGGAAACCAAATATTTTGTGATGCTCGGATTTTGATGAAGTTCGTTGATAGATTTGTATGCCTACGTGAAGAATTGAGTTCTGACTTATTTTTTTGGTTCCGGAAGATGTGCTCTGGAGTAATCCCTTGTTATCACGTTCAACCCCGAACTGCTCCCTACCTTTTTTTGAAGATAACATTTCCACCGCACTGGAAAAAAAAAACACATTGGATCTAGAGTCCAGACTCTTGAAAACATTGAAAAGAAAAAATGCTCTTGATTCAATCAGATTTAAGCTTAAATCAAAAGGAAATCCACATGAGTAGAACTTCCTACTTATATGAGTAGAAATCCTACTCATATCACTAGAATAAGAGTAGAAAAGTTCAACTTATATGAATTAAATTTCTTTCATTATTCAGAAGTGCTGTTTCTGACCAGGAGACACCAACACAATTTGTAAATTTGAAAAATGAAAACATTTTGTTCTTATACTTTTTTTGATGCGGTGACTAGTTTCTGAGATATCGGACACAGTAGATTCAATGCTGAACTCATGTGAGTTGAAACCTTTAGTCATATGAGTTGGAATCTCTAGTCATATGAGTTTGCAAAAACTGAATAGAGAAATCCTGCTCATATGAATCAAATTCTATTCATATAATTTGAAATTCTATTCTTATGAGTTGAACTTCTATTCATATGAATTGTAATTCTATTCATATGACTTTGATTTTCTACTCGTTTGTACTCACCACTTTTAGCAGGGTAGGCCTTGAATTGAAATTGGGAGAGTGATGGATGGACAGAGAGTTAATATGACTGAAATAGCAACGCTCCAGTTCAATGAACTGTACCGACCGGCACCAAATTAGACGAAACAATTCGAGATTAAAACCTGTAAATGATCACACCGACCTAATACTCTCCGTTGTACGCGTCAGCCTCAGCTGGGTAGTTCGTCATTCAGGGGTTACATTAGGATATTGAAATGAGTCTCAATTCAATACCAATTTCACCAAGTAACGCCGTTTGCTGGTTTTTATTTTAATTTATTTTTTATTTTTAACTCTATTTTAGCAGTCGATAATGTTGCCGTAAGGTACCGAAACGTCCTGCCTTCGTATTTTTGTATTTTAGCCTTGTTTCCGCATTTTCCTGTTGTTTTCGTTTATATTTGCTCCCTATCTGTGCATGACTAGGTATAGAAGAGGACTCTCAACGTGGGAGATCCCCTCAATTATAGCCTGAGCTCGGAGAGTTTTTTCGTGTATTTTCTGAAGAAAATACACTATTTTGAGCTTGGGAGTTTATTTCAGAGAAAACCAGTAGCAATATCGTTCTTCTCGCAAAATTTTACATCAACCGCGGTGAAATCCTTAAAACGCAAATTCCTGACGAGTGCAAAAACTATATCGTCCCTGATACAGCTATTGATTTGAAAATTCAGTGAAAAGCAATTGAATTAGTGAGAACGAAAACACACTAACTCGGAAAAATGAAAGTAACCAAGACACACACAAAACTTTACAGTAGATAAAGAACCTAGTCTGGGAAAAATATTTTTGGTGCCGAAAGACGAGTACTTAGGGACATTTTAAAAGTCCAAGTTGGAACAGATGCGCTAACTTCAATGACCTTTATAAAAATTGACTGTCTTCACTGAAAATTGAGCATTTTCGGGTTACCGAGTTGTTGTGTTTTCGATCTCACTGATTCAATTTCTTCGAATGTACATGTTGAGAGTGGATCATTAAATGTTGGCCGGAGCGAAGAAATCAAGCCGAGAATGATTGCGTCGGGCCCGGTAACACTGTAGCGGAAATGACTGCGGAGCCGGCTGAAAAATAATAAAATAACGGAGACACAGCGTAATCTGCGCAAGAAATAAATAAAATTAATTACCGCAAAGAAGAGGGCGGCGAAGGCGCGGCGCGAGTTGTTAAACCGCGCATTTACGCACGGCGCGCGGAGACTATGAGAAACCGGGTGCCGAGCGGGTTGCCTGATTGCTCGATGGCAGGCGCGGGTCGGCGAGGGGGTTGCCCGAATTCGTAGTTGCAGGCGCAGCGCATTAAGATTTATGATCTGTGGTGGGCCACGACCGCCACCGGTGGGCGCGGAGCTTCGCGATGCCCCGGCGTTGCCATATTTTCAAAAAAATTAACGTAATACTAACATGTAAGTACAAAATACTCGATTTGTGTAAGTGATGCGGCAACGCTGATTCAGTTTCCCTCCCTAGTGTCAAAACTAATACTTGCATGATACCACACGGGAACCATCTCAACGTTTCAACATATACAAAAAAGTAATGAATGCATAAATAAGAATACAAATAAATTAGCTGTGTCTTTTCAAACCATCACAGGACTGCCTGGCTTGCTCTATCAGTTATATTTGGACCGCGTTAAACAGAAAGGAACCAAGCCACGTGAGCTATTCCCGAAATTGATCGGGCAATTTAATTTTTTACGCGAAAACGGTTGTGCAGAATTTTGTGCAAATTTCAGTGAATTTTCTCCATAGTACAAAGCAAATTCATTAAAATTTTCCAAGGAATCCACACGAACGTTCTCTCGTAAAAAATAAAATTTCCCTCTTAAATTTGGCAATAGTTGATGTGGCTTGGTTCCTTTCTGTTTAAGGCGGTCCATTTTGTCATTATAGTGCCCATCCAACTTGGTGCGAGTTCTTTAAAAATCAAGGAAAACCTGGGCAAATCAGGAACTTTTACTGGGCCATTACTAAATAAAAAGAGTTTGTTAATAAACCTTGATTTTCGTTCGATGGCATTACGTTATATTGAAAAAAAAACCGATCAATTAATTTGTCGGGCCCACGTGGAGGTTAAAGCTTACTAATACACACAAGTTCATAGAATTCGGCCCAGTAGATATCTAAAACAATATATAAAAGATAGGGAATGAAAATTTCAGGTTTCAGAGATCTGCGAGTTACATTTTGCAACAAGGAACTGCACTTTTTGGTTCATCCGTAAATGCATCTACCAGCTTAGGGTAACTATTGGCGAATTTTTTGTTCCGAACTTATGACCTTAGAAATAACAATAGTTCCTCTTTGCAAAATGTAGTCCCTATGATACCTCTCCTCTCCTTCATTTCGCAGCCCTTCCTGGAACACCTCCAAACTAGAAACGGACCACGTCGAGCTCTAACACTTTTTGAAAGCGAATGACAGGACGGTGAAGTGGTGCCGAACAGACCCATTAGCAAGTCTGCGGTGTTCCAAGTCACAAATGCAAATGCCGAACCATCCAAACTCATTTACATGTACATCTCACTGGCAGATCTGTTCTAGCCCTCTAACCTTGTCCCTATAATTTGACGCCCTTTTTCAGTCGTTCACTCCTGTTCCTACCAGCAATTATGTGCCGCCCGTGTTTTCCGCCGTTTAAAAACAAGCTCATCCGTCTAGTCTTCGGAAATATTTGCTCCGCCATATGAGGCACCTGCTTTGACGTTTTTCACATACTTTCGCTCTCGTTTCAACTCTGGAACATTGCTCTGTAGTCGGATGAGTTGAATATCACCCATTGAAAACATCTGCATGAAGAACACTGTTCCCATTTTATTTTGTCGCAGATCACATCAATACACATTAATCGCATCAGAATCAATTGTTTCTACACTTTTATCTTTCTACCCTGATAATTAGTCCATTATAGACGACGGCCGTTTCGAGTGGACTTCATCCTTAACATATTAGTCGGTCGGAATTTTTTGCCAGATTTCTTTTGTAGAAGCGTAATACAGGTAACACGACGTTTAACCTAACAAAATTGAAGCATAGAGGATCAAAAAGGCACAATGGAACTTTTTAATGAAATTAAGATATCCACCAAAGGTTGAGCATGGATCAAAAACTTCGCAGCTTCAGTGACTTATATGCATACTATTCTGCATGCCAGAAAACGCCCTGATCAAGTGTTGTATAGGTCCTCTCTATTGAGGCAAAATTGTGTCGGTCCTCTGCATCAAGGACAAACATTGTAGGCATATGTGCATTAATTTGTCTATTCCTGTAAAACATGTAATATTTCAAACTTATGAGAGGCTTCTGAATGTATTAAACAATTTGTAGTCTCACATTTGAATCCAAGGAAAATAATGTTTTGACTTGAAATAATAAAACAACAGATTTTTTGACCCAAAGTACTCACTGACTTCAAAGTATGAACTAAACTTGTACGTAATAAAAAGTTATACTTTTTGAGAAAATATATACATTTTTGTTGCAAGGGGTTTACTCTTCAAAGTTTTCCATCTATGCGTTATTTTATGTGCGTTGAGAGCCCGCCCGAAATATGACCTATAATCGCCAGGGTGTGTTCGTTTCTTAGAACGGCTGGTAAGTGGAAAAGCATTATCGACTTTGAGATCACTGCTATAACTGCTTTTCCAGGTAATACTCTTAGCGCATTCATGTACTTTCGCAGGTTTTCGCTCTTCCACGAAACTAGCGCATGTTTTAAGATAATGTTCCAAGTTTCAAAATTCTACAAGTCTCAATTAGATTTTCCTACCACTCCAGGGTAGGTATAGAATTTGAAATAATTAATTCGGGAGGAAGTGTGTCAGGTGAAAGGAGACCAATTAATTACATGCAATCAGGGAAAATGCGGGAGATGTGAGTCAGGAAAAATACTTTTTTTCATTTAAATCGGCCGTATATAGCTACTACTACGACCACATCACTGACCTTACCTGGGCACCAAATTTAACGGCGTGCTAGCTATGAAAGCTCCGATAATTGGACTTTATTTGGCGATTCAGAGCTACGATTTCTGGTTCATTTGTAAAAATACTTATATACATATTGAGAAAATGGTGCGTGCGTTGTTTGTAAACTCAGTCACAAACTATAGTTCCTAATTTCAAAATGTAGTCTAACTGTCGGTAAGTTTATTCGCAGCGTCACCTTTCCCTTGAACCGTTTTCATAACTTCCTAAAAATCTATGGAACACCTCTACTCCAGGCAAGATCAGGAACTTCCAAAAATATATACATAATAAATTTTCAAAAAATCAGGGGCCGTCCAAAAGTCAATGAGAATAAATACTGAAAATTCGGAAAATTTCATGTCCAAATCGTCGTAATCTAAACAACTTTATCCAAGGAAAATCGGTTTCAGTGTATTTTCCGAAGAAAATGCACTATTTTCTATTGTGTTTTCTGTATAGTTGACATTTTAGCACTTGGGATATTATTTACGGAGGGGAAATTATTATCTTCAAATGAGGGTCTATCCGTGCAACTTGGAAAGGCCACCGAGTGTCGTTTGATGAGAGAGATATGAGCTGAAAGAAGCCAGCTAGCATTGCGGTGAATTGCTCCGGTAATCGATGCGGACTATCGTTGGCGTCCCGATCGCGTGTTGCTCTCTTCAGTTCTAACTACAATAGGTGAGCCGCCACATGATTAATTATCTTGTCAATCGTCCCGCGCCTGTTGTCGCTTGTTCTCGAATCCCACCATTTCCGACGCCCCAGATCAGCTAGAATTTCCACTCTTGAGTCTCAAATAAATAAGCTGGTCTCTTAGGGCCTAAATGACTCCATCATGTCCCGCTTGGCTTGAGCTCGTGTCCCACTATCGAATTAACTCAACAAATGCAAGATGGCGGAGATGTGTACTTGTTTTTGCGCAAGTCCGCTATCAGAAGCTGGTGGGCCGTCAAATTTTCATGAACAATCGCCATCTACCATTTGATGAATTCATTTGATAGTGGGACACGGGCTACAGCTAAATGAGGATGAACTGAATATCAATGGCTAAAGTGCGAGGGTATGGATTCGATCGAAAAATGAAAGCGTGAATCGATCGACATGAATCGATGAACAACCGTGAATCGATCGACAAACCCGTGAATCGATCGACAAACCCGTACGTCGATCGAAAAGCCCCGTGAATTGATCGACAAGCCCGTGAATCAATCGAATTTTGTCGTCGGAATCGGTGTCGATTGATTCACGTCGATCGATTCACGTTTTCATTTTTCGGGTGTTTTTAAATTAACTGTCGATCGAATCAGTGTCGATTGATTCATGTCGATCGAATCGATACCCTCCGTCTTCTCCTTCTACATCGTAATTTCCAGCACTTAGTAGGTAATGTTTGACGGGTTTCGGCCTTTTTACGACATAACGGTCAAAAAACATCTCGTTTCATGACACACAGATTGTTCGGAGGTAAATTTCAAGAGTTGCAATCACTGAATTTCTTAAACTGTTTGGCAAGAGCGTGGAAGGTTTGTCGCAACAACTTGACAAGACGAATTACCCTCATTCCTGAACAGCTCGCTTTTCCTTTCTCTTTTTTTAGCGTCGTTTTCAAGGGTTTTCTATATCAACAATCAATCGCTATTACGATTGGACAACTTTATTTTTCCGGCCGATCACCGATTTTCAGTGCCTTCCTGCATTTAAGGAAAATGTTTAATTAATAACAAAATTTTAACTCACCGTTTGTGATTCTCAAATCGAATAAGGCAGGTGAGGTCATCAGTATTACACGGGTAACATATTTTCTGAAGCACGAAGCTCAAAGCAGCTTCGGTTGAGGTAGAAGTGAATTTTAGACCTCGACAGTTCAAAATTTTAGAGTCAAATTCAGTATTAGTAAAGTCTCTACATTTATAATTCCAATAAGACTATTGGCCACCTAGACTGTTATAACATACATATAGAGATCCCGGCCGCCACCATGTAGGGCTCAGGTTATTATCGTTTTTTCTTTTAAATTTTATTGTTTCCGACTGAAAATGACTCAGTTTTGAGTCGAAACATCTCGGGTTCATAAATTGTGTATTTTTAGCCTTGTTTCCCGTATTTTCATCCTTATGTTTTTCCACTGTTATCATTGCCTTGGGCTGCTCTTAAAAATTTGTATCCATAATAGTATGTCTATGCCCACAGTAATATCACGGTGAACACGGCATATCACGGTGAACACGGCATATCACCGTGCTCATCGTTACAAGAATCAAAATCCACAGTTCTACCGCCGTGGAATTTCATGTGCCGTTACTAACGTTGTAACGCTACAATAACTGTGTTTTTTGAGCTCGCCCACTCGGGAGAGCTCTTTGCGATCGATTTCTTTTAGCATTGGTAGTGTCCGTGGCGACGAATGGATGGTTCTCGTTGCCGTCGGAGGAACGGCCAAAATCCCATTGATTTCAAGGTCTAAAAGTTGAATTTTCGCGGGTTACAGTTTTCCTCCGTCGAACATTTCCGTTCCCTCATTCAACTGAGGATTAATTGTTCCTCGTTTGCTACACTAGATAGCAGCACTTTCCAGTGGCCGAGCATATCATAGCATGTTGCTATGGTTTTATATCAAATAACCTAATTGTATGTTATCATCCTCTTATTTTTTCAATGCATTTTTTGTGTGCAGTTGTACTTGCAATTGTTATTATTTCTTAAAATAAAAAACATGGTGACCTCGACGTGATTTAATAATTTGTTCAATTAATTTTAAGTTACTAAGACTAAGATTGAGATTTGCGCATAATTAATGGATAATCCTTAAGATTGCCGTTATTGGTACCATAGAAGGTTAATTAACCTCAAAATAATTGCATGCTTGAGAGCTCGGTTGAGACTCGCATTGGGATCCTTTCAAAGTTTGTTTAAACCTCATATTAAGAATGCTTTAGGATTCGTTTGAGCCCCTCGCATCAAGAATGCTTGGGAATTCGTTTGAGCCTCGCATTTAGAATGCTTGAGAATTCGTTTGAGCCTCGCATTGAGTTTCTTTAGAGTTCGTTTTAACCTTAAAATACAGATGCATGAAGTGCTCTTTCGAGCTCCATGCTATTTATAGTGCGCGAGGTGCTCCATTGAGCCACCCCATACCTACAAAGGCGTGATGTGCTCCATTGAGCCACTCGCATACAAAGGCTTGAAGTGGTCTCTCGAGCTCCACGCTAAAATTCAAGTGAATTCCTTTTCAGCTCTTAGTGTATACCATAAGTATTGTGTAAGAATTATGGCAGAAACGTTCCTCCAAACCGTGCTAAATTATAGTTTCTTTGAACTCTGTGCCGATAAAAATTCAGAATTTCAGACTGCCAGCTTAACAAAGTATAACCTTAATTCAAGTTGGCGACTTGATTTAAAAAAAAAAAATTAAAATTAAATCATATGGTTTCATTACATTGTTGACAAGTTAAGAAAAAGTTTATCAACGATGAAAGCCAAAAACAAAAATGCGATAGCAAAAATAGCCATTGCAACATTTGCCGCAAAATCACATTCATAAAAGATAATTCCATTTCTCTCTCTTTATTTCTCTTTATTTATTGTAATGTGAAAAATTTGTCATATGAAATTACGTCATAACATTTTGCATCGGCATGTAACCTCTGATAATTGGGTAAAGATTCATTTAATACATATACAATTTCAGAAAAAATCATTAATAGTTGTTAATAGTTTCCCAAAGGCGAGCTCTCCAACACAGTAGTGTTGGAACGAGCAGCTTGTTTTTTTCTTGGTGCGGCAAATTTTCCGACAGCCCCATTTTCCGCATGGTGACTCTCAAATTCAAATCCCACACTCTCGAATCTCGGTAGGACTCACTTCAGACAGTCCGGTGGTTTCTCTCGGTGGACCCAGAGTAGTGTCGGGGGTGCTCAGGGGTCTCAACTTGGCTCCACACTGAGAAAAAACTATGGCTTATAAACCTATTAGAGGTAAATATGGAACACCACTAATAGTAGTACCTCTACATATAATAATAGCACATATACCTTAGTTATGGTACGGGGTACCTTAATTAGGTACAGAGACCTTAGTATGGTTCACAGACCGAGAATCATTAGTTTATTTACGACTATTATAGGTGTTCCATATTTACCTCTAATAGGTTTATAAACCATAGTTTTTTCTCAGTGCACGCCACGGCTCCGCGAGACTTTGGGCAGCTCCTGCTCCTAGCGCCCCCTAGCGCCCCTGGGACCGAAAGTGGGTGCGTGGCTCGCCCGCAACTGCCTATATTGCTCATTAGCGGGATTCCGCGATCCGCGCAAGTTTCTAATTTATTTCGCGCGCCACCGGGCAAAAAGATAATTACCCTGTTATGCCACTTAATTAAGGTCGCGCCGTAAAAGTTACCGCCGCCGCATCTTCCTTCCCGCCCCCGCACCCCTCGCCCCACGCGGTACCCCGGCCAAACCGCGCAAGTGTAATGAGGACTAGTCGTGAGTAAGGCGTTTTATAATCCAGGCTCACTCTGTCCTCGCTCCACGCAGTACCCCCGGCCAAACCGCGCAAGTGTAACGAGGATTGGTCGTGAGTTAGGGGGTTTTATAATCCACTCTCTCGCGACTTTAGGCCAGACTGTCCCTTATCCCTTTCTCTCTCCGGCTCCTTTCAAGTGCCTTGATGAATTCATCGGGAAGCTCCTAATTAATGTGCGCGCCGTTTACGGGGTTAAATGCTCTGAACGTGGAGTTTTCCAATATGGCCGCCGCTAGAAAGGTGTCATTTGTGGCAGGGCAAAGAGATCGTTGCGTTGCACTCAGAGATGACTGAGAATTTTCCTGTTTCCGAGAAAGCTCCGTGGTGTTCCCGACTAAAATCTTCTTTCCCGGGAATCTTTGAATGAAACATCATATTCAAAGCTGCAAGACCTCCGAAATTTGCGTATCTGGTAACGCTTAGTTCCAGCGTTCTACCGGGCCGATTATCTTGATTTTTGCGGCTACCGACAGGCAATTGTCTCTAGATGAGCCCGCTCTATTGAGATTTTTAAAATATGACCCAGGTTTTTTTTTACATCACGCGGTAAAGTTGCGAATTTTCTCATTTAAACAATGTAAATTTTTATTTTTTGTCATAGTTCGTTTTAACGTCCTACTGAGCCAATTTCCGTGATTTTTGCGGTTATCTACAGGTGATAGTCCCGAGATGAGCTGACAACTCTTGGATGTTGTATACGAGTTGTGAGTGAAATATTGCAACATTGAACGTGTTGCTATGTATAACATCTGGAACCCTCTGTCTATAGATGGCTGTAGATTCCTATCTTAACAATATAAAGGAATAGAAGCCAAAAAAAAAACTCAAAAAAAAAAAAAAAAACCATCTGGAAAACAATGAATTGAAGGGAGTTTTGAATGACGGCATTCGATAATGCCCCGTGCTTGAGTATTAATTCTTACAAACTAGCGACCACGAGACTTGACTCCTAGATCTCGAACAATTTTCTGAATTTTGCAAAGAGGAAAAACTATAGCTGACGCATTTCAAAAATACTATATGCTCCATTATTAAACCCCTTTTGCAGATAGGTCTTGTTACTGATGAGCCAAAGAAATTAGTTCCTCATTGCAAAAAAACAGTCCGATTCGACTGTCGTCGTGATTAGCTACACGAACGTATAATCTTGCCATTTAACGACCCTCCGAAAAACTCACGAGTAGAACGCAGCACGCGAAATTATGACGAAGATCTTTAAGGAACACTCTATGGCCGCATAGTGGATCAAGTCATTTACAGAGGTTGGGCATGAAATTCTTGACTGAAATTAAAAATTTTGATGTTTATTTTGTCTCATTTTAAATTTTGAGTTGTGTTTCTAGAAGAAAATTTCACGAGGAACCCAATGGAGCTATTTTTAGAACCTCAAAATTACATGTAAACGGAGTTATAAGCGTTTAAAGTTTCCAAATTTTGTCCGACCTCTCCTATTGACTCGATCCACTGCGCGCCGTTGCCCGGCACAACTTCAACAGTCTTACATCCTCGGTGATAAAATTAATTTCAGAAGAGAGTCCACACACCCCCGCTATCCACTCGGCGTCTTTGTCAGCTCCTTTTACGAGGACAAAAGCTCGGCGAAGATAAACCAGACGAGAAATATTTGTCGCGCGGCAGAGACTCTCATCGCGACGCGTCTGTGAATAAAATCTGTACTATCTCAACCAGGAGTTTCGCAGTAAAAGTTGTGAAACTCAGTGCATAACATTTATTGGAAAAAGTTGGCGCGAACAAACTCGCGATGATAAAAACAGGGCCCTCCCCCGCGTGTCCACCGCGGCCGGGGCGTTGTTAAATTATCAGCTAGCTTTACAAGTTGGTGTTTTTAAGTCAATAACGGGGAGCGTCGTGTAGTTCGCACTCGGGCCGGGAATAAAATTTAACAAACCTCATTAGTTATTTCGACGGCCGCCGTAACCGGGGCTCCGTCGTGATTTAGAAACTTTTAAGTGGACGCCGAGTCATCCGCGGCCGGCTTTTTTAACGGCCGCCGTCGTAAAATTGCGCGTGCTGCCCCGCTTTAATGCGCCCAAGATTGCATTTCCTGGAGCGCTATGCTACACGCTCTACAGCTGTGTTCCGCGGTACACTCGGAGGATGAATCCGATGCATTTCGTTGTTCCTCTCACGAGAGGGCGTATCTTCTTCTCCGTCACTGCCGTGCTAAGGGAGAACGCCGTACGAACCTTCAGGCATTGCCAAGCCGCCTTTGATAAGACACGAATTATTTACTGATAAATCTTTTGAATATTTTTCTTCCGATTTTGCAGATAATTTTGCTCGCAATTCAGCCAAAAAGTCCTGAAATTTTCAAGAGGAAATATTCATGACTTTCTTAAAAAATGATCATTTTATCGAAGGAAATTTGGATTTGAACCGCAAACGAGATATGTGATTGCGGACTTACGCCGTTGATATCCATGTTCCCCTGCGTGTTTTTGCAACTTTCATGCAATTACCTCTTCAATTTTATGAGTTTTCATCTAATTTGCATGCAGGCGGATTCTGTATCGTATTTTATCTCATGAATGTACTGAATGCCTAATATTCAATGACTTGAGTATATTCTATAATTTTTCTTTCTTTCTCTTTGTTGCAGGTAATTGAATGCAGAAAATTCATTCATTCGTTTGACTTTGTGAAAGTACATTTGTACAAACCATCAACAGTGAGTTTTGTCTTGAATATTTTCCTTCTCGCAGTACATCATATACATCTGTAATTATTGAAAATCCTTCATATTTTACACCATTTCACTCGTTCAAGGAGGAAAACCTGTTGAACTCCCCGACTGGCTTTGGTCAAACGAAATACCAAGCGCCATTGTAGTGTGTACCAAATAATTTCACTACGAGAACCGTTATGTGTCAATGTACACATCAAACATATGTTAAAATTAGTAAATGTAAATTACGTATTGGTTCTTGCTAATAGGCCGATGCTCACAAATTATAAATCAATGTCTTACTTTGTATACTCTAGGGTGATGGACAAAATTCTGCATCGAAAATCCCATTTCATCATCATGCCATAAATAATGTCGCCTGGAGTCGACTTCTGATCGGACTCTAGAAACTATTAAGTTACCGAAATTGTCATGCGCTCTCTCCAATGTATAATTTTGATTTTCAATGTAATTTACTCCTGGAATTTGCCGCATAATATAGCATGAAGTTGACACACATTAGAAAGAATCTTTGGAAGAGGTAAAACATTAAATTTTTGACAAAAATTGTAAAAGTGTACGTTTATGTCGTGACAATTTTAATTTTAATGGGTGCTTTTAAGAGTGAATTTTACGTGAAAACCGACGAAACTTCTTCTAAAACATCAACATTTCATATTATTGAAGATTTTTGAAAAGTTTTTAAATAATGTCCGACCTCTTCCATTGACTCACCCCATTGTGTGGCAGTGGCAACAACTCACAAATAGCAAGGTGAGTCCGGGTGAAAAAGTTATCCACCGCGACTCGGCTCCATTTTTATTCATTTTCTTGTCACATTTTAAATTTCATTTCGTTGAAACTTTGTCTTCCGGTGTCATGTCATTATAAAGTTTCCTATCGGCCTTTGGCCGCACGACTTATTCACAGTAAAATAAAGAGGATTGCAATGCATATCCCTCACCTTACTATCAACCAGTCAGATCGCGTTCAGTGTAATCGGGCGCTCCATTTTTTTTTTTTTTTTTTTTTTTTTTTTTTTTTTAAGCGTAAGCTAGCTGGTGATTAAGTAGTGCTTCGAATCAAAATTCGTGCAAATAACGATTTTTGGTTGAAGGCGGAATTTCAAAAATGTGGATCTCAGATCGCAGCGTTGCAGATTTACCAAATTTTGTCTATTTTTTAAAATGAATATAACTTCTCCTCTTAATCTTCTTCCTGCCGGCCCAGTTGGCTTAGTGCTCAGCGCGCCTGACTCCAGGTCAATACGTCCCGGGTTCGAATTCCGAAAGTGGCGTCAAATTTTCACGGAACTGACGAGTGGTACTGCAGAAACAAGTTCTACTCGACCTGAATCCCTGAAAATTTAAAAAGCCTGGTGTATGGGCGTGCCAACGCTCAGATACCATTCACTTATGTCTATAGATAGCTGCAGATTCTAACCTAATACATGAAATAATGGGAAACGAACAAAGTGCAAAAAAGAAAAATCTTCCTCTTCCTTTCGTTTTTAAATTCCTCTGGTTTTTATACGTTGCTTTAATAAGGATGTCTCGTAAAAAGTCCAAAGAATCGTACTGCTGTTTTTATGAAAAATATGAAGAAGTTCAAAGAAAAAATTCAAAGTTCAGTACCATCATTTTTATAGTATCTATTAACTGTGATCATCTATACCGTTAACTCAATTGTTTCCGGAATCATTTTGCTCCTTCGCTTCTCATCAACAAATACGGCTCGCGTGAAAAATTCACCTAATAAACAAGCCACACCTTTTCATCCTGACAGAAAAAATGGCCCTCTCCTCTCACCAGGGTCCGTCGGCATTTTTTCAGGATTTTTTTCTTTTTCATCCGACGTTTTAATTTGCGCCGGAGGGCTGGTTTTAATCTTCGCAAATGGGCGAGAGCTGGACTCCCTTGCTCAGAGCCTTTTGCGTTCGTAGTGAAAGCGGTTAAAAATTGTCCTTGAATCCCCCGCTCTTCGTAGTTATCCCTTTCATCTGCCCAACTAAGTAAGAACCGCGCATCTGTCGTGGAATCCTCGTGCAAGTACGCGGTTTTGGATTAGCGTCGGAGGAAAGTAACAGCCGATGATAATCGTGTCGCTCGCCTTTTATGCCCGAGGGCTCATCACGATGCGACAAATTGTCACGTTTTAAAATAATTAAGGATAAAATAGTAAGCTGCCGTGCTAGGGGAAAACGCCCTATGAGCCTACAGACGTTGCCATATCTCTTTCAATGGACACCAAGTTTACTATAAAAATTGTGAATACTTTTCCACGTATTTTTCAGACAATTTTGTTTGGTACTTAATCTACAATATATAAAAATCTCAAAAAAAAAATATGCAAAGCTTTCTTCAGAAATGCATATTTTATCCGTTGAAATTTGGCAACCCTCAAATGTTCATACGACGTTCTTCCTTAGCCTGGTGGTAAAGGCCCCTTCAAGATCCAAGCGCGTGACAGAGATAGTACATTGATTTTTACAGCTCTTTAGGACACGAAACAAAATTGGACTGAGTTTATCAGAAAGGAACCAAGCCACATTTGCGAAAAATTTAAGTTGAGCATGTTTTTGAGTTATACTAGTCGTATATTTTCTCTCCAAAACTCAAGGTCGTTTTTTTTTTTTTTTTTTTTTTTTTTTTTTTTTTTTTAAATGAATAAAATATGAATGGAAATCTTGAAACACCGTAACAGAGCATGCTCGGAAAAAATTAAATTGCTGATTTAACAATTAAATTGCTTTAAAAAAAGTGCCTGCAATGTTTCAATGTAGATTTTACAACAAAAAATACTACTTTAACCACCCCCGTGGTTAAATTAGCTTACTATGGTGGTTAAAGTAGCTTTCGTTTACTGTAAAAACTACGTTTGAACATCGCAGTCACTTTTCTAGCAATTTATTTGTTAAATCAGCAATTTCATTTGTTCCGTGATGTCCATCGAATGTATCGTTAAAATTGTTTTATTTAGTTTCATTTGAGCAATTATTTATTAATCCTGTAATCTCAAATGATGATAAAATTAATTTTGAGTATAAATTGCTCAGTTACATGTAACGCAGATGATTTCTATTTTTCAATTCGTTACTTGCTCGCGTGATGTTGAGTGACATTATACTTGGTAGCGAAAGCAGGAGCACTACCTCTGCTGTTCAAAAATGTATGACCACCTCGCCGCCTCTATATTGAAAATGAGTTTGCCCACGTGAATGACAACCCATTTCTGAATAATTTATCCGAAAATCCGGAAGTTACTACGAGGAGAAGTCATCTCCCGCACTCCTCTCCCCCCTTCCGTCTCGCGAAACGCCCGTGAATGTAAATATGCAAATGAACTTCAGCCGTTTAACAATACTAAATTCCAAGTGCTTGCTTAGTATGTAAATGCACATCAGCCCATTGTTAGTCCCTTGACTTGTCAGCAAATGAACCACTAAGAAGTTTCGAGACAAACTTGACTTATATTTTGTAATGAGGAACCACTATATTAGCTTTATCGACTGGTCCTGGCCTTTTATTGTCGGCGAGGAGAGAAGTGAGCCCCTGTACTTATAGTTCCCTTTAGCATAAGTACGTCCATTTTTGGCTCCGTGATCATCACCGACACGACGTACGATTTTAGTGGGAGTCGGGTTTGGTTGGGTCACGCAACTAAACTAACTTCGTAGTGAGGCATAAAGTACGAAGCAGAATTGAAGGCGCTTCACTGACGAGAAACGTGTGAATTACACAAAGCGGAGGAAATTTGAAATGAAAAACGGAGCGGTTTTAAATATTACCATTATCAATCTGAATGTCATTATTACATTATCAGCTCTTATAGTCCTAAAGACATACTTTAATTGATTATATCGAGAAGAATTGTAAAGTTAAATTCTGAGATCCGATGGATTTCACGCACTGAATAGGGTGTATTCACGAATCAATCGCATCATGAGGGAAAACATTAATTGGCTGTATTGTTAGTTGAAGAAGAAACTTATATGAGAAAATCGTGATATCTCAAGGTATTTAATCGTCTGAAACACTCGCAGAAAGTTGCTTAAACTTGAGATCACGAGAAATCGCTTTTTCTAAGTTAGCCATAAAATCTGCACGCACGATAGTTTTCAAATAAAACGCACTTGGCGTTTTGTTTGAATAAGAACAGTTCCAATAATCAGTATAAATTCTCTTTTCACCTGAGACTTGTTGCGTTTTTGCGCAAATATATATACAAGTTACATTTGACAGCTCTTTTCGTGAATTGAACGCCAGTATTTCAGATATCGTCCATCGGCAAGTCAGATTTTTTTAAGCACTTACTTACACGATCCAGTCGACGTGAAAGTTAATATTGAGTAGTCAACATATTGAAGATTTTGTACCTTTGAAATATTAAAGGACGAGGCAAATCCGACGATGACATGCTTGGTTTATTCATACATTCTTCGTCGAGGGCGCGCCTGCAATCGCGCATGATACCTCGTGCCTCACTACTAAGTTAGTTTAGTTGCGTGACCTAACCAAACCCAACTCTCACGAGAAACGCAGGTTCGTGATATTCAGAAGTAATATCGGTGTTGTTAGTTTTTTTTGTTTTTGCTAATTTATTGTGATTTCTTTCGACGCGGCAAAGAAAAATAATATATAACTGTGCTTTAATCACAATTTTGCACAAAAAAAGCGCACTTATCAGGTAACTTTTTATCCCATATGCTTCTATCACCTAAATGTTTTTCCTGCTTCTTATTCAATTGAGACCTCATTCTTTAGAGAAAAGGTTGGCCTTTTGTAGGAAATTGATAAAAGGGAGAACGTACCAATGATATTGGCGGAAGAGACCATGACTGTCGGGTTTTCCTGGTCATGAAGTCCAGGAATAATTGCGGTTTTTTGACCTTTCATGATTACACGAAGTCTTCAAGTATTAAAACAGCAACTAATTACAAGTGAATTCAATAAGGAAAGATCTTGTGCTTTTGTGCTCTGCTTTGACATTACGGAATTAATTGCATCAATCTTTATATTTCTTCCGTCGAGAGCCACTGTAAATAGAGGAAAAGCACTGCCAATGTGTGTCCTACTATGATTGATGAGACCAAGTATGAAGAGGCCATCATATATGTACGAATACGGCATATTGAGATTGAAACTGAAATAGTACGTATCTAGACTGGGGGTGTTTCATAATCATCGCATCAATTCCATTTTTTCCTATTTTAATACAATATGCTCTATTATTCCTTTTTTGGAAGCGTCTTCAGATATTATGTACGACTTTTGCGGAGAGAATTTGTGAAAGGATCTCACGAAACTTTAAAAAAAAATGATTTTTTTAGTATTTGAGGCTTACTGCGAATTTAGCTTTTGGCCAAGTGGCCATGCAATTGTGAGGATCTCGTTATAGATTTTGCCCCGGAAATAAACATGTTCCATTCCTGGAATTTAACGAGTTTCAATATGACCCTTGTGACAATTAAATGTGCTTGAACAAATATGTACATTGGAAGTGAATTACATTTGATGGCAAACATTTAATGGATGTTATTTGAGAATTTCACAGCCACATGGCAACATCTGCCGTAATTGCGCTCAATACTGTGTTGGATATATTCCATATGGGCCTCATCCAACGCAAAAAAGGATGATCTTATGATCCGCGTATGCATCACGACAAGTAGTAACCCAGTTATTTTACGAGTCGCTCGAACTTTTCTGGGAGCAAGGACCTGTAAAAATGTTGCCGGCCTGTCATAAAAACTTAAAATTGATTTTACCGTCATGGTGTTAATGATATAATCATGATTTATGATACAGTGGCGCATGTAGGATACTCGTAGGAGCCAAATCTTGCTCAATCGAGGACATTAGATACCTCAGACACAGATGTTCCTATACCAAGTGACATCGATTTTCGATGTCTTGTCAGTTTGGCATAAGTCTCAAAGATCAGGCCGCAGGAGGCCGATTATCAATTGATAGACAAAGTTATAGACAAAGAAGACAAAAGAGATATGGAGAGATCTAATTGGTGGAAGCGGGTGGTCGCACTGGACTAACGAGGTAGGTAATAGACTAACTAACAGCAACCCACCAGAGATCCGATAGTTAGTCCATTATTTTCTCCCTTAGTCTAAAGGAATCACCCATTCAAACCAATATGGTCGCTCCATGCGCCCTATGTCTTCTTTGTCTATAGCTTGGTCCATCAATTTCAATAATCAGTCCGCAGGTGACGTGTTCGGATTCTCTCTATTTTAACTCAGGTGTTCCTCGGAATGCAGCATTCACCAGAATGAGCATCAAGGCTTAGGTTAGGGTACATTAACGTTAAATCATTCTTTGTCTATTGTTTTGTCTATCAATTTCAATAATCAGTCGGCTGGTCATAACGGAATCTTTGAGCACAGAGAAATGTCTCCCTCAACAGCATGTTTTTGTTGCAAGCAAGTCCATTTACATGTATTCTTGATAGAGATGCCAGATCTTGGAAGATCTCTATCATAACAGATTCCTGTGACGGTTAGGCGTCACGAAGGGCATTTTGCACTGTAAAAGCGACTAATACATACATATATGTAAATCATCTAAGGTAAAGTCTCACATTTTACCCTTCAAAATGTTTAATCCTTGAACCTAAAGGTTTACAATTTGCTCCGAGGAGAATTGGTCCGCTACGTATTTCAAAATTATGGTTTCCGTTATTTCAAGTAGAGACCGCTTTGCAAAGGCGATCAAGCACGCCTAAGAGCACTAAGATCCTAATTTAAGTTGAAAGGGAATTCGTCTCGTCGCTTCCCAGAAATCCAGTCTCTCCGCTGTCTGATTCGCGTTGTTGTGGCATGTTCCTCGGTTGATCTTTTCAGCTGTTGCAGTTCAGCCGCGTCAACACCAGACTTCCTGAAACCTCCCTCCAACTTCCTTGCCTATGTTTTATCCCGGCTTATTTATCATATAAAGTGGAGGCGCTGTTCCGATTGTTGTCTCCCAAAATCCAAGCGCAAATAATAATATTTGTCGTCTCCCAGGATTGCTCTATCTTCTTCAAGTCGAGGGTATCAAGTTTGATCAGATGAATACCGCAATTTACTCTAATAGAGCGCAATAAGGAAAATAAATTTTTTCAGTGTTTTCCGTATTAAACCGGAATGGACCACTAAACAAGGTACGAATTTAAGCAATCTGATACTAGTTTCTTAACCAGAATTTCACGTCGAACACAATTCGCGCAACGAAAATTACTGAAATCGACTCCTTACGAAGATATATAAGCTTTTACTTCAAATGGGTTACGAGGAATTTGAACTGCCGGCTGACAAGAGACTCAAAGCTCTATGTGAGTCAACTCGCGCACTACAACGGTTTCAATAAGATTCTCAATCGAGTAATGTTCATTTCCCACCTTGTGTTGTTCAAACTATAAGCAATTTGCTACAGCTGAGCCAAAGCGTCAAGATTGAGGTTGCCAGATTTTTATATCGCCGAGACTGTCATCTCAACATTTAGCGCACGATGTGAATTACGCAGAGCATTGAGTTTTCATGAGCGGGTGGTTTGAATTCACGTATCAAGAGTCATTAAATATCTTTGGAAGAAGTTGATTTCGGTAACTTTCGTTGTGCGCGTCGTATTTTACGTAAAATTTTAGTTAAGAAACATGTACATATCAGAATGCTGAAATTCGTACCTTGTCTAGTGGTCCATTTAAATATAGTCTTACATAAAGTACCTGCATACTGAGAGTCAAGACAATACCCCCTCATGGAGTCACTAACGGGAATAAAAATTACAGAAATTGAACGTTTTTTGTAATCTTTGATCGGCCCATTCTCAAATTCCTTTCTCCGTTCCTTCTCTCATTCCGTTCGTTCCTTGCCGAACCCGTAATTCCCCGGTCCATTCCAGATTATAATCTTTGCAATCGGTGAAAATGTAATCTTTATTCCCGTTTGTGACACTGTGAAGGCCTAAAATACGGGAACCAATCAGAAATGGATTCACATTGTCTTGACTCTCAGTATAAAGGGATTCTAGTCTCACAGAGAATTCTGAGAGCCAACGAGCACTCAGGTTCGCTCAATGCTTTACAGATGGCGCTCTGAACGCGTCCAGTATCAGGTGGCGATTTGGCAACCGTATAGCGCAATGACGAGCGTTTTAATCAAATCAGTTGTGTAACGCTATGCTTCATCAACTGCGCCGTCCGTGGCATGTCCCGGTCTACCGCCCTTCCGCCCTCCGCCGGGAAATTGGATTCCACGATAACTGGTCCTGGATAACCGACGGATCAGTCAAAGGTGTCAAAGGTGCTCGCGGTTTCCCGACACCAGCAATGCTGCTCGACTGTTACGACGACCGAATGTGGCCGCGCAGATTAACCGCTCCGTGGATCTTGGAATTCATATCCGCATGCATACACTTCCACATGCAGCAGTTGCGATTCGTAGAAGGCGGCAACACTGCAGTGGCGTGGTGTGCTTTGCGCTGTATCGATTGTTATGCCATTTAAACCTATGGAAAAGGATCGGTAAACAGGGTGTTTGCAGAGAACATCGTAATAATCGATTCTTTACCATAGGTTTAAACGGCATAACAATCGATATATCGCAATTCACGCCACGCCATTGAGTGGCAATTTGTAAAAGTCGGCAACACTGTTTTCCTCCGTTTAAATGCATGTGAAACAATCGATTCATGTTGAGACAGCTTGCATCACCAGGGTGTTTACAAGTCCAAAATTTCCGGAAAGTCCGGGAATAGTACTGATTTTTTAAGAGCGGTCCGGAAGTACTGAAAAAGTACAGAAATTCCGCAAAAAGGTCCGAATTTTTTTAAAATTTTTGTCGTCTTTGTCGCAATTTCAAATTTTTGAAATTTTTCGAATTTCGTCAAATGGAGGTACTGAAAAAGTACGGAAATTCCGCAAAAAAGGTCCGGAATTTTTATTAATTTTTTGTCATTTTTATCGCAATTTCAAATTTTTGAAATTTGTCGACTTCCGTCAAATGGAGGTAGTGAAAAAGTACGGAATATTTCTGTTGGAGGAAGTACTGAATTTCTTGATAAGGTACTGAAAAAGTACTCTAAAATTACTTATTTTTGATCAATCTGTTTTAGTAGACACCCTGATCAACCAAGAGCGATATTTTCAATGGATTTAAGGGGAGCCGCATGCGTACACTTGTACAAATAGCAGTGGCGATTCATGAAAGGCGGCAACACTGTTTTCCTCCATTTAAATACATGTAAAACAATCGATTTTTGTCGAGGCAGCTTGTATCACCTAGACGCAATATTTTTAATATATTTAAGTGAACGGAAAACAGTGTTGACAACTTTCATGAATCGCAACTGACATACAGGGTGTCCCGGAGTTAAACCACCAGACGTGGAGTCACAATAAGACGTTTGTCCTCCATGAAGTTCCTTCCAAAATCCCCCCCCCCTTCCACGTCAATACTACGCTCAACCCCAAAATTTTTGGGGAAATCATCGATTTTACTAAATTGCGGCCAGTGCATGACCACATGAGTGCATTTTAATTTTCCCTCGAAGCGTAGGGAAACAATGGTATGCAATAATTATAACAGAAATATGAACGTGTGAAAAGTGTGTATAAACATTGCAATTGTCAATGAGACGTTACGTGATCGGGCTGAGGTTTAAGTCTTGTTTTCTCTGAAAGCGCTCTCTTATCGACACTCACTGAAAAAAAACTCTTAAATTCGCCACCAATAAATATTTTTTTTTAAACGAAGAATGTTGCTGCTATATTTAGCCTACTTTTTTGCTTAACCCAATCATGTATTTTCTTGTTTTTAGAGCATTTCAGCTTGAATGAAAATGAAGAAAACTCTTGGTGGCAAATTCAAAAATCATCAGACTCGAGCCAAGCAACTTTTTTTCAGTGCTTTGCTCCTCCACAGCAGAGCAGCACAGTCTTTGTATCGTCGTCTAATGTTCAGATCTTATGATGATGAGCAACACTGGAAAAAAAAAACATTGGATCTAGAGTCCAGACTCTTGAATACATTGACAAGTAAAAGTACTCTTGATTCAATCAGATTTAAGCTTAAACCAAAAGGAAATCCGCTCAAATTAAGAGGCTTGGTTCTTGATTTAAGCTTCGATCTGATTAAGTCTAGAGTATTTTTTCTTGTCGATGTTTTTAAGAGTCTGGACTCTAGATCCAATGTGTTTTTTTTTCCAGTGAACAGTTTTAGCACGCGATTCTATGATGGCCAATTTATGGGCGGATTCTCAACAGAGAGTACGGCACATCCATCAGGCCAAGTACAACTGCAAATTATACTTGCAATCTAGACTGCATTCACTAACGTCACGAAATTTGAAGATGAGCTGGAACCCTTAGCAGCGTGCCTTGTCCTTAATGTAGCTCCGCTGTAGTATCAATTATCTGATGTTCTTAAGACACGTCTCGTCAGCGGGCGTAATGAGTCCTTGGCCGACCACTAATATCTACACGAACAAGGCGTTCTCTGGATCAGGGGTCGAACCAGGGAAGCCGCCGAACAAAACAATTCCATTAGCATAGGAGGATGTCCCTACACCGGTTGTTTGGACAAGATAGGCTGACGCAGGGCTGCCGTTCTTGCGTGCCATCCAGTTCTGTATGTATAGGCAAATTACGGTTGGTCGGAGTAGCCATAAATTGTTCACGGGGAGGAGTACTCTACTGCCGTGCTAAGGAAGAACGCCGTATGAACCTTCAGGTGTTGCCGAATATCCTTTGATAAAACATAAATTTCCTGGTAAATATATGAGTATTTTTCTTCCAATTTTTCATATAATTTTGTTCGCAATTTCACCTAAATTTCGTGAAAATTTCAAGGAAAAATATTCATAACTTGCCTCTAAAATAAACATTTTATCGAAGGACATTTGGCAACTCTCGAATGTTCTTACGGCGTTCTGCCTTAGCACGGCAAAGTAGGTATCGACGTTGGGACTTTCCCGGGGAAGTTCCAGGAAAGTCCTGGTTCAAGTCTACCTACCTCAACAATTTTGGTAGAAAAACACATTCTCATGTACAGATGTACAATAAATAACCAAATATTAAGAAAAACGCATAAAGCCTGAGGCGAGAAACGGTTCAGGAGGTTGAACCGCGAAGTGGTAAGCAGCTTATACAATAAACATACCCATACTGCCGTGCTAAGGAAGAACGCCGTATGAACATTCGGCAGTTGCCAAATTTCCTTCGTTAAAAATTTTATTTTTTAGGAAAGTTGTGGGTATTTTTCCTTGAAATTTTCAGGGACTTTAGCTGAAATTGCGAACAAAATTATCTGAAAAAATGGAAGGAAAATATTCATACATTTACCAGGAAATCCGTGTTTTATCAAAAGAAATTTGGCAACGCCTGAAGACTCATACGGCGTTTTTCCTTAGCACAGCAGCATACACTCTCCGAAGAGTTACCGAAAACCGAACGTTCGGGAGTATACAAAAAAACCGTTTTGTAAGACCACATGTCACCGTTCCTCAAACAAAAGAATGTAACCACATTTCAACGTTTCGAAATTTCCAATCGCAGATCTGATTTTTACACCATGGACGGTGTGAGCGCTTCACTGAAAATTTCACTAATGTTTCTTCTGAGTTTGCACAGAAATTAGAAAAATTCCGGAAAAAATTCATGTAGTCTTGTCTTTGTGAAAATTTAAACGGTTTAGTCTGATTTCGTAACCGTGGAATGCGGACTTACGTTACTTCCAGGGCCGAATTCACCTACTTGCCGCCCTTGGGCCGCCTGTATTTTGCCGCCCCCTTCTCATTCGTTTTGAAACTCGATAAAAAGTGTGCCAAGTGAACGTGCCAGCGGGGGAGGGGTGCATAAGATGTATTTACTCATGTTGAACACATTTTTTGGGAAAGCCCTGTCAACACTACTAGCAAAAGTGCACGGAACCTTGCGCAAAAGTTAAGTTTCGTAAACCTATCTCTGTGTGGATAAGGCCCTTAAATGTTTGGCGCAAAGCGTGAAGTATTCAGACAGTCTTGTAGGCGTTATGCGTTTCACGCCGATCGCTGCTAAACGCACTGTGTCGAACGCAATGCGTGAAGTATTCATGCATTCTTATAGGCGCTATCCGTTTCACGCTGACCGTAATGACCGCACTGTGTTTGATGCAATGCGAGAAGTATTCGTGCAGTCTTGTAGGCGCTAATATATGTTACATGCCGATCGCCGCGCCGAGGGCTTCTCCTTTTCATCTCAAGTCCTCGTTATTATTTCTCTCTATAAGTCGCGCCGTTCCAGGCCAAATTGCGTGTTTGGTTTCTCTCTTAACTCGACTGATTGAAGGTACTGTCTCTTGTATCACTAAGAGATGACAAAATTAGAAATTACTGTACTCTCAGTAAATGAGAGATTTTGTCGCCTTTTCTCGTTTGTAAAACTTTTTGTCTAAATCAGATTTTTTTTATACCTACACTTAAAAGAATTGCAAATCTTTGCCGCCCCTTAGATTTGCCGTCATGAGCCGCGGCCATTGTGGCCACCCCCATTAGTCTGGCCTTGGTTACTTCATGCAGGAAACAAGAATGTGCACGATCAAGGCAAGGTTAAGGCAGATTTTCTGTCAGAGCCTAATCTGTGCTCATAAGCTAATATTCCACGATCAAACTGTGCCGTCAATATAAGGATTGCATTTTGCAAAAAAGGAACCACTAGCATTGCAATGATGCTAAGATTGTGCAACTTCATCTTTTGCAATAAAATTGCGGAAATCGTGAAAAACTATGAAATTTAAATCGTAATTTTTGTCTTAAATTTACAGTTTTTAGCGAGTAAAATAGAAACTATTATTGGATAATCGGGGTTTTCCTCCAAGACAAAAGAAGTTACACAATCTTAGCAACATTGCAATGCTAGTGGTTCCTTTTTGCAAAATGCAATCCATATCAACATCAGATGTTTTGATTGGTTTATTCGATGACGTCGACCAATCATAACTTCTGACCTTGAAGATTTGATGGCTCGATTTGATCGTGTAACATCAGCTATACTGTACTCCTCCTCGGTTGTATCGACGATCAAACGGAAAACCCCCGCAGTACTGTCGTGCTGAGGAAGGACGCCGTTTGAACATTCAAGAGTTGCCAAATTTTCTTCGATAAAATGTTTATTAGGGAGAATAATTATAAACAATTTTCCTTGAAATTTTCAATCACTTTAGATCAAATTACGAACAAAATTATCCGAGAAATTGACAGGTAAATATTAAACAATTCGCTCGAAAATTAGTGATTTATCGGAGGGAATTCGGCAACGCTCGAAGGCTCATACGGCATTTTTCCTTAGCACGGCGGAGTACGGCAGCGTAGCGACACGGCTTTTGGCGCGCCGTTTCGCCGTTTCGCAGCGGGGATAATCCTCATAATTGATCGGAGGGCATTGAGGGACGGGCGTCTGCCGGCGACAGGGATCGAGGCCGCGACGCAGGGACGCAGGGACGCAGGGTCGCAGGACGGGGCGGGAGGCCGGTGAAAAAGCGGCCCGGCCGACGGAGGCGGCACCCATTCCCCGTTCGCTTGTATCTACTGTCCACCGAGATTAATCTGAGCCCGGCAAAAAAGGTGCCCTTAATGAGCTACGTTTGATCACTGCCTCGTCCCCGCCCGCCTCGCCAGGGCTCCTAAACGGATACGCCGCTCGTGCTGTATCGGCGGAGGCGCGAGCCGCCTGCGTTTTCGGGTGCGTCGCACTGTGGATCGAGTCAATCAAAGAGGCAGGGTGGCATGAAACGTAAGAAAGAAATGAGAGATTGGAAATTTCAGTGAAATATTTCATGAAATCTCACAAGGCTGTGAAATATTTAATATTTTTCAGGGGCTAGGGTATGCAACCCGCACTTAAACACACAAAAATATAGGAAAGTCCCAATTCTTCCATCTTGCGAAACATGAAAAGGAAACGGTATTTTTCAATATCTTTCGTAAATTTCTGAAATTTCATCAAATATTTCTCGTGAAATTTCAAGATTTTATTCTTCACGAAATTTTGCCACCCTGCATAGAGGTCGGACGTGAAAGTTCCGACTAAAACTGCAAATTTTTATGTTGGATTTGTCACATTTTGAACTGTGAGAGGTTCTTCTGGAAGACAATTTCACGAGGAAACCAATGGAACTATTTTTTTTTAAAAAAAAACAACGTTTTGATTCAATGGAGTTATAAGCGTTTAAAGTTTCCAAATTGTGTCCGACCTGTCCCGTTGACTCGATCCACTGTGCGTCGTCTGAACTTGTATGTTTAGGAATGATGATGAGGAGATAAGACCCCCTATCTCGACGTTATAACTGCAAAGATGCGTATATTGTAGTTGCGGTGCTTCAGAATCTCCGCTACTATTTCATCTTTTAAAAAAAGATCGAACCAATATCACGGCTCGTATAGCCTCTCCAGAATATTCTTATTCAGAGAAGAAAAATCACTGCGTTTTAAAAAAAATGACGTTTGGTAGTTTTCAATGTAGAAAATAAATTATGACGGGAAGTTTGAAACGCCGCAAACCGATACGCGGATTTCTGCAGTTTCACCATCGATCTACTCAGCCGTGATAGCAGAAAGAGTCGTGATTACAAAAATGAAGTTTTGGGGAAATGGACCCACAATCAGTAGCGTTAGCGTCTGATTGAAACATTTAAAAAAAAATAAATAAATAAATAATAGAATTATTGAGTAAATTACTAAAATTATAAATACTGAAAGAAGTCTCCACTCCTTATCAAATTGCCACCAATCATCCGATAGACTCACATAAGTAGTTCAAACGGTTAAAAATTAACGAAATTTATTTTCAACTTTATAAAAGGGGCATTTTTGGCCATTTTTCTGTCTCCGTATCAGGGTATAGCTGGGTAAGGCAGCTGTAAATGACATCCTCCGCATGTTTTTATAATTGCGTTTTGGACACACAACAAACAAATTTAAAGGTTAGAAATTGGCAGAAAAGGGGGCCATACTCAATTGACAATGACTCGCGGACCTCTCATCGACAAATAATATCACAAAATAGGGCTTTGCTTGAGGCACCGATCGAAATAAAATCGATGTTTTTAATGAATTTAAATGGAGAAAAACAGTGTAGCCAACTCGTAAAATCGCCACCAAACTTGGCTCATTTTTTTTTTTTTTTGAATAATAGGTAGAGTTTATTTTTTGAACCTGGTCCCGAAGTCAATTTCAGTGTGAGTCTTTACTGAATTAGAAGACTTTCCGGATTCCCGTCTAGCAACATCGGTTGACCGCGTGACGGCAATATAACTGACCCGCACCGAGCAAGCGGGATCCGGGGTGTTTGTCAAAGCCGTGTTTTCTTTACAAATTTATCGTAATTAAAAACGCGGAGATGAAGCGCAGTTTTACATAATTACCAGTGTCCAGATTGGTGCGGCTTACAGCGCGGTGAATTTTTACTTACTCCGCACAAATAGAAACATGGTTGCCACCCTCGTTTTTTTAATACTGGCTGAGAAATTGATGTCATTAGGTTGGCAACCACCCACCAGCGAAGACGATGCTAAACCACGATTGGAGACTTACGAGGGTGGTATTCAATGTCGTCCTTCTAGCCCATGATTCTAATGGCTTATAGAGGCATTTGAGTTTAAGAAACGACTTTGAATATGATCCTAACGTCCCCAATTTCGGGGATAGAATCTCTTACGTGCGTGCTAAAAATGTAAAATTATTTGAGCCATGAACAATGTATCCTATCATTACTTTCACCTGTGGGAGGAAAGGGGACAATTGCAATTGGATGTTACAGAGCGCGAAGCTGCGCTATAAAATCGGCTATCATGTATGTATTATTTTCAGCTTTTTGACTCCTCAAGTTTTCACGTTTTGCTTTAGGTATAAAGTTGAACTATTTTCAGATATCTACAAAGCCGTAAAATTTTCATCTGCATATTATGAGCTTACCGTATTTACAATTTCAAAATAACCTCGAATTGATGCGTTTTGGGAATGGGGAAGTCGCGACTTCTCCATTCCCTTGCGGTTCTTTAAAAACTAAAAATTGATGAATAGACCCAACAGATAATTTCCTATTCCGAGTGTCTTATAATAAGAGCCTTAAATAATTTTGGGTCTCCTAAACCTAGATCCTAATTGTTTTACGAAAAAAAAAAAATCTAAAACCAGGGAACTACGTACAACATCTGAGAAAATTTGACATTACCAGTCCGATATGTTTTTATTCTTTTTTTGGGCGTGAGGAAATTATAGAATATTAGTAATGCAAGAATATTATACTTAAATTGGAACCCAAAATTTTTGTTTGACCGAAATCGGTGGAAAAATCACGTTTCCAAGTGTCAAAACTCGTAATACTTACAACTTCAACCTACCCGGAAGTAACAGCGCATAAACATTTGAACGTTGCCAAACTTCTTTATATAATTTCCTTAAAAAACCTCGCAAATTTTTCTCTCTAACTTTTTGACATAGATTTTTTTGCTACATAACTCATACACATACCAAGGAAAAATATTCAAAACTCTTCTAAATAAAATTATTTTACCGGGAGGAATTAGGTAGCATTCTACTTGTCATACGGCGTAAAAAAAACCTCAAGAATTTTTAATCCTAAATTTTCAAGGGAGATTTTTTCGCTACTTAACTTTTACAAATTCCAAGGAAGAACATTCAAAATTCTTCTCAAAAATAAACCTACCTCTACGGCGAGAAATTAGGCAGCATTCAAATTGTCATACGGCGTTCTTTTGTATCCCGGCAGCGTAAACTTACATTACTGCTACTACTACTTTCTTTCTTTCTAAAATTTGACCTCCCCTCTCAACCCTTTTGTATTTTCACTGATGTAACCTTGATTTCTATGTAAACACACAAAGGTGTAGATGAACCGAGTTTAACAGAAAGGAACCAAGCCACATCAGCTATCGCCAAGTTTAACTGGGCAATTACATTTTTTACGAGAGAACGTTTGTTCAGATTTCTTTGAAAATTTTAAGGAATTTGCTTCGCACCATGGAAAATTTTCACTGAAATTTGCACGAAAATCCGCACAACCGTTTTCATGTAAAACATTAAATTGCCCAATTAAATTTGGCAATTGCTGATGTGGCTTGGTTCCTTTCTGTTTAACGCGGTCCAAATGGCTTTAGATGCTAAAGCACCGCTTTAAAATAACCTTACATTACTTCTACTACTAATCTACTTTTCAGCGGAGATGTGGCTACCTACGGGGCGACCGAAACAAAGTTTTTATCGCCGGGCGAGCTTCCTAGCATACGCTTTCGTCTCCCCTGTTTAATTAAACCATTTTTATGTAGCTCCCACCACACGTTAGCCATCGGCCATTAGCCCTGCGCCGGGACTGCCAGATAGGAGAGGATCCTGAATTAGCCCGCATGTCGGCGACCGGGGATTCCGGGCCACGTGACAGCCGCGAGCTCCTCTTTTTGTAATTTTCCGAGTTGCGCTCCAGACGAGCTCCCGGATTTATTCATCAGACCCAGGTTGCCCGCAGGTAATTTCTAATGCAGGAGGAGCTGTCATTTCACGCAGAGCCACGACGGAGACCGTTTGACTTGAGGACTCCCGCCAGCAGATCCGGATTCTATTCATTTAATTATTTACTTGCTTACACGCTTATTTTTCTGCGTTTTGGAACGGAAAGGCCAGTTTCTATGAGAAAAATGCAGACATTTTGTGTAGAAACGACGTGTTGACTTTGCATGGATGGCACTATACCTTGTTCACTGCACTGGAAAAAAAAAAAAAAAAAACACATAGGATCTAGAGTCCAGACTCTTGAAAACATTGACAAGAAAAAATACTCTTGATGCAATCGGATTTTTGCGTGAATCAAAACGAAATCCGCTTAAATTAAGAGGCTTGGTTCTTGATATAAGCTAGATTCTGATTGAATCAAGAGTACTATTTCTTGACGATGTTTTTAAGAGTCTGGACTCTAGATCCAACGTGTTTTTTTCCAGTGAGCTAAAAATTTTCGTGTTTATGGTTACTTCGAGTTACTTTTTTTCAGGTCAGATCAAACGAACGGACTTTGTTGGAAAAAGCCAGTCGCTTTGAGTAAAATTGAGACATTTTGTATAAAATCGACGCGTTAATTTTTAAAAGGATGGTGCGACTTTGTGCACAGTAAAAAAATTCCGAGTAAATGGTTACTTTGGATTACTTGAAGATACTTCCTCCGGTCAAATCGACCAAACGGACTTGGTCGATCGACCAAATATTTGGTTGAATCGTCCTAGACCATGAGTTACTACGAGACATGTGAAAATGAAGAAAGTGTCCTGCTGAAGTAATGCACTCTTGTTCCTCGTGTTCTCGATGTCTCTCAGGAGTTACGACTTCCAAAAGGCTACAGCAAAATACCAAGAGCATTTTCTTTTTATGTCACGTATATCCTCAAAAAGCCAGTCGGAAAATTCTCCAGAAAAAAATTACTCTCATTTATCTGCTATACTAAAATCTTGCTCCCTTCAATTTCCAAAAAAATAAAATTGATTTGTTTACAAATGTTGTTCAGGCAATTTAACGAATGAACAAATTCTCTTATTGACCTTTGGATCGAGCTTTCTTGAAACCGGATTCCTCAGAATATTGTGTGGGAATTCATCAATATTCTTTGGATTCCTTTGAAATTTTCATCGTTTAGCACCATTTGAAAGTTCAAAACTCCCAGGCAGTATCTGTGAAACTTAGGTGGCTCTTGAAAACTTTTTAAAATGATTGTCAAATTACAGAAGAAAAATTTACATCCAAAAGAGCAGTCGTTACATTTGAGGTGAACCGAATTACAGAATTCACGATTTTCTTTATCGCACGACGGGGTTTGCCGTAGGAAACTTTCCATCATTAGCAATTTGTTTATGACTCTGCGGGTCCTGAAAGCCTGCCACACCGTTGTTTGTTCGGAAGAGTCAAAAAAGTCGGAAGCTTTTTAAGTGGTGACGCAGCTATAGATTGTAAAGCGTTAGTTGGAAAAATGAAAAGTGGTGAAAATTATCGGGACGACGAAGGTAAAGGGGGGGGGGGGGGGCCGAAGGATCGGAACGGAACAACAATAATTGTTAAGTGTTGTTTGCAACTGTGAGCGGAGCTACCGAGACGACAGGAGTCGTCGGGGTTTAATTAGGTTTAAAATACGCTCAATATTGTCGTTAGCAGGACTCGAGTCATATCTCCCGGCTGAAATATCACAGGTTTCTTTTTGTGCGGGGGCGTAATTTGTCTCGGGGAGAAATGCGCTGAAATAACCGAGGTCGCTCCGCTTCGCAGGACTCTTTATTCCGGCTGAAAAATTACTCACGCTCCGCGGCTCTGATGCAGTGTGCCAATTCTTTTAAATTGCGTTTTCACAAGTTTTTATTTCGCCGTGGCGCGGCGCGCCCGCTCAGCGCTTGATTTTTCTATTGAAAATTACGTTGCACTCCTTCGAACCTTCAATTGCTCCTTTCGGGGCGTTGCCAGCCTACTCTCCACTTGCCCAAAAAATACGCTTACGTGCATTGTTTGAGGCGACCGGCACGCACTGGAAAAAAAAAAAGACATGGGATCTAGAGTCCAGACTCTTAAAAACATCGACAAGAAAAAATACTCTTGATTCAATCGGATTTTTGCTTGGACCAAGAACCGAGCCTCTTAATTTGAGCGGATTTCCTTTTGATTTAAGCTAAAATCTGATTGAATCAAGAGTAGTTTTTCTTGTCAATCTTTTCAAGAGTCTGGACTCTAGATCCAATGTGTGTTTTTTTTTCCAGTGCGCGTGACTTGCAGAATTTCGTCTAAATAATCGAAGTTTCCAACCTATTTTTCGCTTTGAAATGCTTACGTCGTTACTTGTCAGCCAAAGCATCACAAGCACCATACGTTGTTTCATAATTTCCGCCGCCACTTTATTTTTGTACAGAGAAATCGTCGGTTGAATTTTTTCGAAAATTTCACAGAATTTTATCGGCAGCACAATGAAAATTCAGTGAAATTTCGGACAGGTTCGTTGGACAATTTCCTCGTAAAAAAATGAAATGACGGCGGAAAGTTTGAAACGTCGCATGGCGTTTGTGATATATTGGCCGGAAGGTGAAAATGTGCAGCGCAAACAGCTCTCAAAGTTAGCACACCAACTCTTCGTAGGTCGCGGTCGTACCATCATAAAACGCCTTCAAATGCGTGTGATACTGTGCAACACACCAGAGTTGATATAGTTGTATTCTTAGGTTGGAACCTAACTCAGGTAAATTGCTCCTCCGAATAAGGCATGTTAACCTTTTAACTGCTGTATTTCAAGTTACCTCGCATCAGTTTTGCTTTAACTGTCTATGAAACAAATATAGAATGGCAGCGGGAATTCTGAAACGTTCTTTTCTCAAGTAGTATGCTTTCCTCTTTTGAGAGAGGCACTGTCATTTGCTACTCAATGTAATACATTGAGAAAAAGATTGTAAATTTGAAAAGTAATTGATTTTTAAGTTTTTAATATCCCCCGTTCAAACCTGTGAATTTGCATTTGTTCTAAAAATTAGCTCCTCCTTCGCGATTACAAGAACCTTGAAGTGTGAGGTAAATATGTTTTGAATACAAATATGTCGGCCTCATAAGTAGATTTGTATTATTCATGCAGTGAAAATGGTGAAAACATGGACTCCGACGATACAGACGCTGTTAGTGGCCATGTCACCAAATGAATTTTCTTTTGTATCGAATTATTTTATAAGAACAATAATAAAAACAAAACTCTTTTCAACCCTACCGATAAAAATTAACCGATTTATACCTATGGTTGTTTTGATTTAACATTAATAGCGCTCTTACGAGTAATGAACTGTCTTGAATCAATCAGGAATCAAGGAACCAGTCCACAATTCGACTTTATTTTAAGTCATTTTCCTGGTTTTAAATTTATATTAGCCTTCACAAAGACAAACTCCAATTTGTATTCTTCAGGTCAATCACTTATTCACACACTTATTAATACACCTTATTCGTTCTTTTAAAAAAATCATCTTCTTCCTGTTTAAGGACATTAACTGAGGCCGCAAGATTTGTGTCTTAAAATTCCATTCAATGATCAGCTCTTGCATCCCTTTGAACAAAGTGCTACAGATGCACTCAGACTACTTCGCAGTTTGGAATGACCAATGGGATAACGGTCTAAAAGACTAAACTGTATTACCAGTTTAATAAAACACCGATTGATTTCACTCGACTCTTTTCGTGGGAGCAAGCCTCCAAAAATTTGAAATTAAAATCTCTGATAAAACAGAAGAATCTAAGAATTTATTTGTTTAGAAGTACTTTCTGAATCAATGAACGTGCCAAGAGTTGTCAAGATCCCAGCCGAAGCCATGGAGAAAACTGTCGTGCGCTAATCCCAGTTCTAACACCACGTGACAACGCTTTTTTCCGTTTCCTCATAACGGTGCACCGAGCGTGTCTGCCATAAATATGTTGGGGATTAACCTTGGAGTTAATCAGTCGGATAGGATTGAAAATGTTTTTCACTTAATCAGCAGCCCCATCATCTTTCCTTTTTCCTCCAATCTTTTTAACTTTTCTGTGGAGTTCATCCGGACAAGTACTGTACCTCTGTCACTTGAATATCAAGTTCTATTCTCAAGAAACTATATTTGAGTCTTCGAGCCCAAATTATACTTTGAGGGTGCTATTTAAGTTTACCGAGGCTGCACTTTATTTGAGCAGCACTGAGAAGCCTGTCGGAGCACTGATCAATCGCTGGTGCCATCTAATTGATGCACCATCAAAACGCAAAGTAGGCACTAAGGCTGCCCGCTTTCGATGGAGAAAGCAAATTTAAATTATTCTAACTTGCTCTATTCAAGATATGATACTGCCGAATTATATGCAACGTCACATACCTGTTGGATATTAGAAAAAAAAGAAAGTAGCTAGATGACTATCAATTTATTGTATGAGCCACAAAAAATACTATTTCGTTAAAATTCTCATGTACGGTGCTGACAAAAAATTTCGAGTAGAAAATTTTACCTCCCAGAATGGAGAGCTGTTTTAACATGGACGGTCAAATGTTTTTTTCTTACCAATTCTTACAACTGTTACTACATCACTCCTTGATCTCTTCTCAGCTGTTTAAAGCTTTTTTTTGACCAAACTTAAGAGTTTAACGGCCAAATTCCCGAGGTACATCTAAAAATGTGATAATTTTTTTATTCTTTCTTTTGCTGTAACTTCCTGTTTGAATTATTTTCACATTCATCGTTGAGAATTAAATTCTATAAATTTGTAAATTCCAAAAATGGAATTGGCAAAATAAGGTTCCCTCTTCAATCATACATTCCGTGCAAACATTGATACCAAGGCAACAGAGAAAGTTCTGTCTTCCCACAAAACAATATTTTTATCACCTGAACTACACCATTACATTCAATTTCTTCTTCCCTGAACAATACATGGGTGACTTTACGCTTTTATGATTCGGTGCTCATCATAACTAAGTAGGGCTAGTAAACAAGTACAGATTGGTTCTAAGAGGCAGTTTTGCCATGTGTCTTCTCTTCGTAAAACAATACTAGAATTCCAAGTAATATATTCGAGTGATTGCAAATGTGCTTCCTGTATTCAATTTGCTCTCATTTCGTATTCAGGTACTTATTCTTTTTGAGGAGGACATTAATGGTTGAAAAAAATTGGATGAAACCGTGCACTCGCAATAAAGCATGTTTACGTGTCGTAAAAATCCGAGGTTGTAACTAACAACGTTAGAGACTTCATAATGGCGAATACCGAGCTAAAGTTTCATTGATTTTACGTAAGTTTCATCGTGGAACTACGCTGAATACCAACGGAGAAAGTCGAAAAATGTTTATTTTAATTACAACCTTTCAAAATATCTTATCAAATTTTACTTCTTAAAAAAAAAGTTGACTTTTATTGAAATTTACAAAAAATTTTGATCCTCAATTTAAGGATTTGCTTCCTTAAACATTTTGTGAATTGCCATTTTAGTTTGGAAATCACATTGATTACTTTCATATTGAAGAATAAATTAGGACGAGAAAGCTGCAACGTCACAATATGATTTGCTTCCTTGAACGTTTTGTGAATTGCCATTTTATTTTGGAAATCACATTGATTACTTTCATATTGAAGAATAAATTAGGACGAGAAAGCTGCAGCAACGTCACAATATGATATACGCTGTTTAGCACCGAAATGTAATTTTCCGGAAGTTTCAAGTAACTTTCTTCTGCTAGTGGATTAATGAGGGGTTGTCAAAGTAAATGAAAGCGTTCAAACAAAATTTTAAAAAAATCATTAGGTCAAAAATTTGGATCTAACAAAGATGAAGGAATTATATAAAAATGAATAAAAATAAATAATCAATAAAAATCAAAGCAATAGTCATAAATATATTAATTATATAAATTAAGTTAGATTTTTTCTTAACTCTAAAAGGCCGGCCAGATTAGTCGAAATCCACGACTTGATGATCTCAGTTCCTCATTAAAACGATCGATCAGCAGCTTATACACTCGACGTTGGGTTCGATTCGTTGATACAACTATTTCAGCTTCTAAGTGTTGCACAGTATCATGCGCAATTGAAGGCGTTTTTCTGCTCTGATGTTCCACACGCAATGACTTGACGCCACGGCCAAGGCCACGGCGCTCGATTCGTTGATACAACTATTTCAGCTTCTAAGTGTTGCACGGTATCATGCGCAATTGAAGGCGTTTTTCTGCACTGATGTTCTACATGCAATGACTTGGCGCCACGGCGTTCGATTCGTTGATACAACTATTTCAGCTTCTAAGTGTTGCACAGTATCATGCGCAATTGAAGGCGTTTTTCTGCACTGATGTTCTACATGCAATGACTTGGCGCCACGGCCACGGCGAAGACGGGTGCGTTACGGGCATAGAGAAAAAAAAGGAGGTGTTTGCATTTCGGGCATCTTTGAATTTTTTTGATGACGTAGGTCGGTACAGCGACGTTTATCATCGATTTTCTTGGAAATAGTGTAATTTATGGAAAAAAGTCATTCTATAAAAAGTGCTTGAAATTATATCATGAGTTGATTTAAGCCAAAAATGGGACATTACGGTCCGTTTTTCATATTTTGAATTCCGGATTTCGCTGGCCAGGTTGTACCGACCTACGTCATAGGGTGAACAAACCTCAAGATGCAAACACCTCCTTCCTTTTCTCTATGCGTTACGGGAAGGGGTGATTCAAAAATCCGGATCTCAGCGTCGTGTCTTTTACGAGTGACCCTTTACCTTTGTCTATCGTGCGGCTATGGGGGCTTCGTTTCCCCAACGCAAGGAAGAATGGCAACGTGGCACAAATAAGTAGCGCTCCTCGAGGAAACGAGTAGCATCTCTGCGTGCAGTAATAAGTGAAGTCGTAGCGGAAACCTATTCCGATCTTCTGAATTGTTTGCGAGAGCTACTTCCCCAGATTCCCCAATTCCGGGATTCATGCTATGAGCAGATAAGACGTGATTTTCACCCCCTCCCGCCCCCTCCCCGTTGTTACCGCCCCGCGCTCGGGATTTTAACATTGTATCTTCGAGTACACGACTATTACCGGAGATTATCGTTTAACGCACGAGAAATCATCCGCTTCATGGGTTGCTCCGCCGTAGATTTAATGCAACGTGATTTATATTCCTACTTTAAGCCGGTTCGACCGCCTCTTTTCCGGAAAGCGGTAGTTGAATTGAGTGTGGACTCTCTATTTGGAGAGAGTTATCCGTGCTGGGATCTGCGAATGAAAACTTGGGGTGAAGTTCGTAAAATGTAACCGTCCAGTGTCTGCAAACCATGAAGTCCGCGGTAATTCAAGGTCAAGTGGAAGTCGAGAGCTTAGAGGACTATACTTTGAACATTTTGGAGCTATTAATGCCCAAAAATGCAAACCAAGAAATAATATATTATAGAGAATCTATGACTCAAAAGCATATTAACCTATGGCAGCGAGGTGTGGCAGTTAAAAGAAACGGTCTTAGGACATTCTTAAGGCAACCGAAATGAACTACTGGCGTAGATCGGCCGGAATGTCGAGAAAAGGATCACGCTCGGAATGAGAGGATACGTGAAATTATGGGCGTCGAAAACAACACTGTGCATGACATCTTCACAAAACAGCTTGTCTGTTATGGTCATGTGCAACGGATGCCAGATGATAGGTTGCCTAAGAACTTAAGAAGGTTCTGGATTGGGTCCCCCCCTGGCAGAAAGCGTTAGCACATCAACTCTTCGTAGGTCGCGATCGGACCATCATAAAACGCCTTCAAATGCGCGTGATACTGTGCAACACACCGGAGTTGATATAGTTGTGTTCTTAGGTTGGAACCTAACTCAAGTAAGTCGCTCCACCGAATAAGGCATGTTAACCTTTTAACTGCTGTATTTCTAGTTACCTCGCATGATTTTTCCTTAATTGTCTATGAAAAAAATATAAAATGGCAGCGGAAATTCTGAAATCTTGCATGGTGCTCGTGAAACTTTGACCGGAATGTGACAATATAAGATGCTTTAAAATGGAGATGTTGCATGCGTGAGGAATTTGCGATTTGATTGTTGATTCTTAAGTAAAAGTTCTCGAGAAACACGATGGTCCCACTGGTTTTCTCTGAAATCAACTCCCAAGTTAAAAAAAAAACTCTCAAGTTGAGGCCAAAATAGAGGAGATATCCCCACACGATCCTGAGAGTTCACGTTTACGTCAAGACAAACTCTCCATGCAAAGATAGGGAGTAAATGCATTAGCAGGGTTGCCACTTTATTTGAGGACTCTAAAACTGAAATCACGGCAACCCGGCAAATACAGGAGCAAGTAAAGTGGCAGCCCTGTCAATGGATTTGCTCCCTATCTTTGCATGAAGAGTTTGTCTTGATGTAGAGGTGGACCCTCAGAAGAGCGTGGGATATTCCTACCGTTTTTGCCTCAACTTGAGAGCTTTTTTGAGCTTGGGAGTTGATTCCAGAGAAAACCAGTGGCACCATCGTGTTTCTTGCAAACTTTTACATAAGAATCAATAGTCAAATCCCAAATTCTTTACACTTGCAACATCTCCATTCTGGCATTCATAGTGAAAATACCGCAATTCCATCCAAGGTTTCGTATTTTTCCTCCACATTTAATGCTGTGTTACGAGCAAACGTCCTCCGCATTATGATTCACTTTGTCAGTTTGAGTTTTTAGTATTATTGCCAGTATAATTTTTAAAATTTAACATCTAGTCATCCTGTTATTAAACATCTCGCCAGAGGAAAACTTGAAAATCTATGATGAAGTTATGGCGGTTTTTCTTTTGACAGCACTGCAGGGTGTCTACAAGTCCGGAATTGCCGGAAAGTCCGGAAATAACACTGATTTTTCAAGGGCGGTCCGGAGGTATTGAATAAGTGCGAAAATTTTGCAATAAAGTCCGGAACTTTTGTCATTTTTGTCGCAATTAGAGCGGGAAATTCAAATTTTTGAAATTCTCAATTGAATTCGAATTTCGTCAGTTGAAGGTATTGGAAAAGTACTGAATTTCTTGGGAATGTACTGAAAAAGCACTGTAAAAGTACTGATTTTTGGCCAGCCTGTAATAGTAGACACCCTGCAGCACTGCCAAAATTTCCATGACCCGAAGCTCGAATTTTGCTCTAGCGCGGCACCAACGGAGCAGGTCGCAATCATTTTGCGGTCTTCATTTCGCCGAGCAGCGAGCTTAATGTCAAAGACGTGGATATTGAAAAGAAACATGGACTTTTCAATAAGATGCAGCTATGAGCTTATTCCTCGCTTCCGAAAACTAAGATCCAATTCGACCAATCTCGAGAACAACGATGAAATAAGACCGACCTCGCATCGCTCGCAACACGAACCAGACACATGACTCGCGTAGTCGCGTAGCTGCCGCTCTCAATCAATTTTGCCACCGACTCCCAGGGCACCTTTCTCAAGAACAGCGTAAGTGCTATTAAATTCCCGCGTAGATAGGCGGTTTTCGCCACGCTCGACAATACAGATAATCTTGTTCAATCTGTTACGGGTGACTTATAAGATTGAGTAGAAATGATTGAATGATAATGTGGTATCTCGTGGAAGTTTTCCCGGTATATTTGCAGGAATAATATTGGGTAAAACTTACGGAGTCTGAAGTTTTAAAAAAAGTGCCTCGTTTTCAGGGTCTTTTCTTTCTATCATTTCTTGTTTTTATCGTTTCATATGTCTGACAGTTGTTTAATCCTCTGTTTTATTACATTGCACTGAATTCAATTGTTTTTTGTTTCAGGTAATTTGAAATTTAATGCGAATTCATTGAGTATCATCGGACGTAAGTACAATTCCCCTAATTTCTCCAGTCTCCTTCCATATCATTCGATTTCTAGGTTGCTATAGATACTATGTAATGCCTAAGGCACTGGTATATTATCAATCTGTTTTAAGAAAAACTGGTCTCAAATTAGAAACAAAATAGGACAAATTTCGTCTAGATGACCTGAGCAAATATAAACTAGGGTCGTGAGACTAACATTAAGTTTTAATTTTCCAGTTTTTACAAGTAGATAAATACGTTATATCTCGACCACAAAAATAATAAATTCCCCTTTTCTCCAAAAATGTTAAGTCCATGTACATTTTTAAAGTCGGCGTAGCTGTTTTGTGCATGAACGAAACAAAATTTAATGGGCATCCAGTGTCTGCTTTTTCTCAATCAGTAGCCTTCAGATTACCCATAGAATAAGGGTTTTGCTGTCTCAATCATCTTATTGCTGTAGAAAAAGTGTGCCGCTCACTGATTCATCTTTGAGTTCTTGGCTTTCACGGTAGCCCCCGCTCCTAGTTTTGGACCAAGGTATACAAACAAGATGGCAACCGATTTCTAGACAATTTATTATTCATACCTAATTTTCAACCTCTGATACAAATTTTGAGCCGACTCGATTCTTGCCAAAAATTACACTTTTTTTGGCAGTATCATTAATTTTCCCTTCTATAATGCAATTTCCTCCTATGGGTTCGTTTACACTAGTCCTTCAGAGCCCCATGAAAAACCTGAAACTGATGAACCAATTATAGAGCGGCACATACATGATAATTTTCTTCTTACACTGGTACACTCTTTCATTGCGAGTTCGGAAAAGAAACCCCACGAACCCAATAAACACCATCCGCACTGCTGTGCTGAGGAAAAACGCTTTATGAACATTCAAGAGTTGCCAAATTTTATTTCATAAAATGTCCATTTTTGCGGAAAATTATGCATATTTTTTCTTAAACTTTCCTGATGTTTTAGATTAAATTGTCAACAAAATCGCCTAAACAATTGAAGGAATATTATTCAAAAACTTTCCCGTAAATAATTGTTTTATTGAAGGCAATATGGCAACGCCTGACGGCTCATACGTCGTTCTTCCTTGGGTCGGCAGCGTATAGTTCATAGCATCAATGTTGCGTTCAATCGAGAACTTTCCAAAGCTTCATTTACCCGCCCACTATTAATATTTCCACCGAATAAAAAATGGTCCGACCCAGGGGAGCATCGGGGCCTTGAAAGGCCCGATCCGCCCGAGGAAGCTGCCGCACTAAGAGAATACGCCGTGAGAAAATTCCAACGTCGCCAAATTTCCCCCGATAAAATATTCATTTTTGCGGAAAGTTACAAATACCCGCCGTTGAAATTTTGAAGTCCACCAAATTAAACCGCAAATAAATTCCTGTGATGAACTCAACCTAAAAATCCAACAAATTTCCAGGGAAATTCGCGTTTCGTCGGGGGAAATTTGGCATCGTCCGGTGGTTGATACGGGGTTTCTCCCGAGCACGGCGGAGAGGCCGTAAGGTGTGAAAATTGTTGATTAATTCTCACGGCCCTCGAGGGTACGAACGGGAACAATGTTACTTCAACGCCCGAGATTTGGGTTAAGTCCGCGAAGTGCTTTTCAAAAGGGCGCGGAAAGCCGGGCGGGGCGGGGCGGGGGGCGGGGGGGCGGCTGGAAACGTGTGAAAGATGACCCTAAGATGTAGTCAGCCCTCAACTCGGCGCTAATACAAAAGGACTTGGCTCGCCGCGCAGCGCTCCCAGCACTCGGCAGTTCCGCGAACTCCCTCCTCAAGAATCGAAGCGCGATCTACCGTCCGACTCGGAAAACGCCCCCTCGTCCCGGAAAACCGCGCATCCTCTCATAAATGCATCGTGTCAATAGGTGGTTTTTAAGCGGGCTTTGAAGGGTGCGAATAACGAGTACCATTCGGCAACCTCGCAACCGCAGCGCGCCCGACACTCCAGGGCGGCGACTTATTACGCAAATGAAAATGTGTAGTTCGGAATACCTTACGAGAGGCTCGGTAAATATTAAATGCGGTGTTTAGTATTGCGCGATGGGTTTACACTGCTTTTGCAGTTCGGTGGAATCGGGGACCGTATTTGGGTGCTTAAGTGGCTTAGATGTAGTATTTTAGAGATACATTGTGAGATGGGCAGCGTTTATCAATGGACCACTAGACAAGGTACGAATTTAAGCAATCTGATACAAGTTTCTCAACCAGAATTCTACGTGAAACACGATTCGCACAACGAAAATTACTGAAACCAACTCCTAACGAAGATATTAACGTTTTTATTTCACATTGGTTACGGGGAATTTGAACTGCCCGCTCACAAGAAACTCAAAGCTCCTCGTGAGTCGAATCGCGCACTACAGTGGTTTCACCAAGCTTCTCAATCGAGCAATGGTCATTTCCCACCATGCGTTGTTCAAACTATAAGCAATTTGCTATAGCTGAGCCAAAGCGTCAAGACTGAGGTTGCCAGATTTTTATATCGCAGAGACTGTCATGATAATGTTTAGCGCGCGATGCGAGTCACGTAGAGCATTGAGTTTTAATGAGCGGGTGGTTTGAATTCACGCATCAGGAATCATTAAATATCTTTGTGAGGAGTAGAATTTGGTAATTTTTGCTGTGCGCATCGTGTTTTACGTGAAATTTTGGCTAAGAAACATGTATCAGGATGCTGAAATTCGTGCCTTGTCTAGTGGTCCATTGGGCGTATTCTCACTGAAAGGAAGTATGTACTCGGCTCCTTTGGTGTGAGGGCGCATCTCAATTTCTGTGTGAGCCGTATTCTCCGTATAGCTCCATGCTTTCGGGGGCTCATGTGGAAATTGAGGTACGACCTTGCGTTAGAAGAGTAACTTACAGACTTAAAGAATCGAAAGTAACTACAAAACTAGAAAAATTCACGTGCTTTGTTTCGTTCCATTTGATTGATTTTATTTGTGCATACAGTAAAAACTTGCGGAGAAGAGATACGTGATTTTTCCCATTTAAGCTAATTTCATAGCCATACTACGGAAATCACCGATCTGTACCGAAAAATCATGAACAGAGATGTTCTTTTTGAATTCAGCCAAAACTTTTTTTTTTTTTTTTTTTTTTATAGACACAGACCAAGTGAACCTAATCCTGTTGACTTAAGAAGGAAATGTACAGGAGCTGGTACTTTTCTCCCTGTCGCAATATGAATATACTTGTACTGTATAATATATACGTGTGTTTGCTCATCCTAATAAAATACAAAACACTAAGTTCGACCCTCCCCCCGTCCTCATATTGGCGTTTTGTGATAAATTTTGCATGGAAAATTGCCACTCAGCGTCGATCATCTTAAATTTCCGAAAAATCAGTGCCCTGTACCGGTATCAACTTTGTGCGTCGTAGTCAGTTGACTCCCCTTTCCCTCCTTTGACGCACCCGCGACGCAAGCACAAACATCCCTCCTTAAAACTTTGCGTATTTTATGAGGGCTCCTAACGTTTCTTTTCCTGTAGACTGTCACATTTTCACCGTCTTATTTTACTGATTGATTGTGCCTTTTTGTACCCTTCGCATGCGGTTTCTCCATCAAACAAAAACGCAGTCTTCACGCCAAAAGAGAAACAGAATGAAAAAAAAAACACATTTGAAAAGAGCAAGAGTTTTTTACTCCTATTTTTTCGCCCTCTCGTCCATGTTCTCGCTTCGAGGAAAACGTTGAGGAAAGTCAGAGGTTGAAAAGGTTTAATTTTAAAAAAAGCGCTCAAATTGAGACTGACGCACCCCTTGCACGGAGGATGTGAAGGCCGTGCTTCACGGACGAGTAGTATCTTTCCGGTGAAATTAAAATTGATGGATAACGAGACCTCCTCGGAAGAGCGGAAAAAGCTTGAGGCTGAACCGCTCTCAAAAATCCAATCCTATGACTTGTTACACTTGCACCACTGCTGATAGGCGTCAGGCGTCGCACATCCCCGGAGGAGTGCCTTGCACCCTTGTCACATTTTCAAATAACGTACATAAAAAACATAAAATACACATAAAATACAAAATATACAACGTAAAAATAAAAAACCTAAAATAACACAAAACATACACAAAATATAAAACATACATAAAATATCCTTTATAATGAAGAATGAATTTTTTTGTTCGGGATCCCGAAATTGAGTCATAGGCAGGTACAGGCAGTGGACCACTGGACAAGGTACGAATTAAAGCATTCTGATACATGTTTCTTGACTAAAATTTCACGTAGAATACGACGCGTAGAATCCAATCGAAATTATCAGAACAATACTATTGATTTGTCTGAAACGACGTCTTGTATTTTTTGCGGACTAAATGCCGCTATCTCATAACTCTGGTTGTTGTGTGGTTTTGTTTATGAATAAGAGGAATTTTGCTGTTTCAAGTGAATTAGCCAATTCTTTCACATTGCATAGGTCTGTCGAATTTTTACGGAGACTCGATTTTAAAATGTTTCGAAAAGTTCGGATAAAAAACATCATCCATGTCCAGGTAGTAATGTTACCCAATCAAAATAAGAAGAATTTACCGTCGGTTTATCTGAAACGACGTCATTTTTTCCGGACTTACTTCTGCTTTCTTGTAACTCCAGTGTTTTACCTCCCCCCCCCTTTTTTTTTGTACTACAAATAGCCTACAAGGGCGAATCTTGCGCTTTAGTCTCGTCCCTCTCCGACCCAAGCAACCAGTCCCACACTGGAAAAAAAAACACATTGGATCTAGAGTACAGACTCATAAAAACATCGACAAGAAAAAATACTTTTGATTCAATCGGATTTTTGCTTAAATCAAAGAACCAAGCCTCTCAATTCAAGCGGATTCCCTTTTGATTGAAGCAAAAATCTGATTGAATCAAGAGTATTTTTTCTTGTCAATGTTTTCAAGAGTCTGGACTCTAGATCCAATGTGGTTTTTTTTCCAGTGCGAGAAACCATTTTTTCTATACAAGTAAGAGGAATTTTGCTGTTTTAATAGAATCACTCGGTTCTTTTAAATTGAATCAGTCGAATGAAGACTAAATTTTATGAAAAAAATCATTCTTCCTGTTCCCCTATAAGACCCGGCAGGGGCGGCAGGGTTAATCCTTGCTCAGAGTCCTGAATCGGCACCAGTGGGCGCACGTGATTCGGCGTGGATGTGCGCGCCACGGCCCGTTAACTTATGCTCGAGAAAAAACCGAGAGGTTAGCAGTGTCATACATTTTCGTAATTCATCTTTCGGCGGACTGACATTCGTAAATCTGCCGCAGCCTCCCAGCCGCCCCTCCTCCCTCCCCGCCTCACTTTTTATCTACCCGCTACTTATCTCGAGGAGCCCCGTCCTTTGATAATGCGCTCACATCCCTTACCCTGTCTCCTTTTATTTCGTTCATTTACCCTATCTCCTTCCCGGCCTCATTTTTCTTCTTCACCCGGGGAAGAGTATCCCCCGGGCTTTCCCTTCGCCGCTTCCCCTTTAATTATTTTACATACGAGTCTGTAACTCACCGCAAGTTCTGCGAGATCTATGGCGGGCGGATAGAGAGGCGAATATGTTTGCCGTCGCCGGAGAGAGGCTCCTCGGGATTTTTGTGAAATGTTCAGGAGGAGAAAAAATTTAGAATGGACCACTGGACAAGGTACGAATTTAAACATTCTGATACATGTTTCTTCACCAGAATTTCACGTAGTACACGATTCGCGCAACGAAAATTACTGAAACCAACTCCTAATGCAGATATTAACGTTTTTATTTCACATTGGTTACGAGGAATGCCCGCTCCCAAGAAACTCAAAGCTCTACGTGAGTCAAATCGCGCACTACAACGGTTTCAGCAAGCCTCTCAATCGAGCAATATACATTTCCCACCATGTTTTATTCAAACTATAAGCAATTTGCTATAGCTGAGCCAAAGCGTCAAGATTGAGGTTGCCAGATTTTAATATCGCAGAGACTGTCATGATAACGTTTAGCGCTCGATGTGAATCGCGTAGAGCATTGAGTTTTCATGAGCGGGTGGTTTCAATTCACGCACCAAGAGTCTTTAAATATCTTCGTAAGGAGTTGATTTCGGTAATTTTCGTTGTGCGCATCGTGTTTTACGTGAAAATTTGGTAAAGACACATGTATCCGAATGCTGAAATTCATACCTTGTCTCGTGGTCCAGTGTTTTCTTTTTATGGAGGAAATTGAAGCTTTACGTATCTTGGAGCATTTTTTGTCCCAGTTTGGAATCACTTAACCTTTGACCTCTACCTCCCATGCTAATACAAAATATCGACGGTGTAAGTCGCCAATTACAAATCTCGTTTGCGGTGTCTGAAAATCTCCACCTTTGTGTTATTTTTATGAAGGAGAAAAAATTGACAGCATTCCTTTAAGTTTTTGCAGAATTATTTTCGACCAGAGAAGAAAAATCACGTTAGTTTTGAAGATTTGCCGTTGAGTAGTTTTCCCTTTAAAAAATAAAGTATGACAGGAAGTCTGCGTCGTCGCAAACCGAGTTATGTGATTGCTGACTTACACCGTCGATATTGGTTACTTGTTCTACCCGTGCACGTAAGATTTTGAAGAAAACTTTTTGCAAATCTCAAATCCCCCTTACTTATTGATGAGGTATGATTTTGGAGGTCTTCAAATGAAGAACTTGGCCCACGCTTTGAACCCTCTTTTGGCTCTCTTTTTCTCGAGAGTTTTAAATTATTGAGGCTTTTAACGGAGTCTGTACAAAAAAATTACGAGATTTAGCCATTTTTGCAGTTTCGGTCCATTGCTGTCCCCAAAATACAGAGGAAACGGTGCCTATCCTTAAAAAAGTTAAGGGGCCATGGCTTCAACTAAGACAATTTTAAGAAAAATTTGTTTTGAAAAAAGTCTCATTTTGACCCATAGAACACCTGCAGCTTGATTGTTGCAATTTTTTGTTTGTCGGGACGACATAGATGACATAGGTTAAAAGGCGGAGCGTGATTGGTCGGCTATGTCTTATCGCTGCTTTGTCGTGCCCTTGTCAGGTGGAGTGGACGACATACTGTCGGTAACTTAAGAGGTGCCGTTAGCTTGTCGTAAGTTCAACCCGACATATACGCACGACAAAACAGCGATAAAACATAGCCGACTAATCACGCTCCGCCTTTTAACCTATGTCATCTATGTCGTCCCGACAAACAAAAAATTTGAACAATCAGGCTGCTGACCAAAAATCAACTGTAGTTCCTAGAATAACTAGAACAAGTATAACCAAAATTTACTGTGCTGTCTTCTGCATTAACGTAGAGATTATTGAATTCGATTAAATTTAACTATAAATTAGATCCCAAGAAACTCTGTATAATCAGGAATCTATGACCACCTCTGCCTTTTTCATCCGGGCAACCGTGGACCATTTCCACAGACCTTCGGACAAAATGCCGAGGCTCCATCAATAGCCGGGATTTTCAGCGAATCAAAATAATACCGCCTCTACTCTCATCATCCTCTCGCTCATTCGCAAGTTTCCCTCAACCCACCTCGTCGCCCGAAATTCCTGTTGTCAACGTAATCTTCGTTCACGCAAATCCCTCGAAATTCTGCCTCATCGGAACGAAGTGTCTGTTGTTTCCGGACGGTCGGACAATATGACGGATAGCCGCGGCTGGAGACGAGAAGCAAACGACGGTTTTCCAGAAAGGGAACGTGTTCATTTTCTAGATGAGCCCTGAACCACGTAAAAATACAAACATTGAAAGGACCATTCGGAAAATGGACTTGTTCTCGATTAGAAACAACTCGAGTCCGGTAACTGCCCCAATACGATTTTTATTCCGCCCTTTGTCCCCGTGGCTCGATTCGGAACTTTACTGTCGTACTTAGGAAGAACGCCGTATGTACACTCGAGAGTTGCCAAATTTTCTGTGATAAAATTTTTATTTTTGAGGAAAATTATGAATATTTTTCATTGGAATTTTCAGGAACTTTAGAACGAAATACGGACGAAATTCTCTGAAAAATTTAAAGGAAAATATTGATAAGTTTACCAGGGAATTCGTGTTTTATCAATGCAAATTTGGCAACGTCTGGAGGTTCATACGGCGTTTTTCTTTAGCGACGGCCCGTCTTGTAATCCGTCGAACCGCGGAGAAATGACGGAGTCGAGATTATTGTGTATTGATACAGTGTCAAGGCGAAGGACACGTTGATCCCGAGCCGTGCGTGCGTGCCTACACGGGGCTTTGAGCCCGAAATTAGTCCCCCCGACTTGTCCCTCTGTGTCCGACAAAGCTCTTTTGAAACCTTTAAAAGCTCGCTAACCCTCATTTTTCCCCCGATCGCTTTCCGGCCGCCCAACCGCTTATTTTCGGGCCACTCCAAGGAGTCGATCACTTCTCGATGATGAAAACCGCGGCATAAATCGGAGCCGCTCGGACAATATCCTTGCTTAAAGCAAATTTCTGCCATCGCATGTGCACAGAGAGAAATTTCAACACAAAAGTTTGGTTAACGCGAAGTAAAAACACAAAGTAACCCTGGCCTTCAATTGGCAATTTCAAGAGAAAATGCAAGCTAGTTTTCTTGAAGAAAGGATGTGCCCCATTAAGGAGGGTATTTTGGCCCTAACTTTGGTCGAAAATTGAAAGAGCTTAGAATAATGTCATGCATGGTCAAATCGACTCTTAATCATTAACCCTGTGAGAACTTGTCCTTCTTTGAAGTGTTTTTGAAAGGTTTCTGTCTGATTTACCATCGCAAAATAGTGAAGTTTTGCAGTTTTTTCGAATAATTGCTCATTTAAGGTCCCAAATTAGATTGTTAATGTATGTGTGAGCACAAGCGACTATCACTTTCTCCTTTAAATATGTTGTAATGGGTGTGCTAAAGATTAACGTATTCGAATATGAAAGTGGTAGTCACTTGTTCTCACCTCGGTCACGTGGACCATAATTTACGGCAAGGAATAAAGTCGTAAGCTATGGCGAAGCGTGAATGATCGATTATCGATACCTCCCCATTTGAGGCTGTGGTAAAGAATCGATTATTAAGGTGTTCGTTAAGAGCATCCTGTTCATCGATTCTTTTCCATAGGTTTAAATGACAGATCAATCGATATATCGCAAAGCACGCCCACGCCACCGGTCTTAAGTGCACGATTCAGTTCCCGGTTCGGCAACGCGATGCAGGCACGAACGCGAAAGGAAACGGACGGCGAACAACATCAAAATTTGTAATCGCGGCATCTAATTTGCCCTCATTTATAATTCGCGGGGCGGGCAATATAAAACCTCAGTCCTGCGCAACGTTATGACGGAAGGCTATGCCGGGCACGGAGGGCTGCGCCGGCGAGGGATNGGGGGGGGGGGGGGGGGGTCGGCGCGTTTACAAATATGTACACGCTTCATTTCAGGTTGATGAAAAATATCCGCTCCCGTGGCTACGCGTAACGATGAAATGTGCAGCGCGAATTTATTGGCCCGCCGGGTTGTCGGTTCCTAGCCGCCGCGTCGAGAAACAAACGTGGAGAAAAAAGAAACGTTTTGCAACATTCCTTGAGTCGAAAAAACATTAGTCCATACACAAGTTGATTCAAATCATAGAGTACATAGAGTCGTAATGTGAGTGGGAGAGCTGACGCTATGGTCTGCTCGACGAGTTCCGAGCCCGGTGTGCAGGATCACTTTTACGATACATATTCGGAAAAAGAAATATTTTGCAACATTCCTTGAGTCGAAAAAAATAATTAGTCCATACACAGGTTGATTCAAATCATAGAGTCCGCGTCATGCTCCGCGGTGCAGCGCGGCGGGCGAGGGCGACCAGAACGACACGTGCATTGGCGCCTACAAACCTAACAGGGATACCTCACGCATTGCGCAATGCGTGAAGTATCCCTGTTAGGTTTGTAGGCGCCAGTGCGCGTGTCGCGCTGACAGAACGCCGCTCTAGAGTCCCTTTATACCCAGAGTTAAGACAACTCACTTTTGGTTCGGCTGAAAGTGGCCTAAAAAAAAAATCCAATTCTGATTGGTTCTCCCTCATGGAGGCCGAAACGAGTGCACCAAGATGGCGGTACCTCGAATGTGAACAAGAATAATGAAAATATCACCTAATTGTGGTTTATCAAGAGTAAATTGTCATTTCCATCGGTCCAAAATGAAAATAGATTAAGAAATTATTCACAAACCAATCTCATTTTCTTTTTAATTGATCAATTTGTTGATGTTGTTGTTTTTGTGTGACAGACATCGCAGGATTCCTGATCCTTATCCCTCAATATCGTTCGTTTGGGTGCACTCGTTTCGGCCTCCATGGCCAGTCAAGGCCGGCTGCCAGTCAGCTGATAATCGAGTTGTCTTAACTCTGGGTATAAAGGGACTCTATACGCCGCTCCGCTCTGCATGTGTTTGGCTCTAATAATCAAACTTGCCGAGTCAGCGTCTTTCAATTCATGATTTTGAAATGTATGCACACTCTGCACAGATTTTTCTCATTTAAATTGATGGGGGAAAAATATGTATTCCAGGAAAATATACTGTGTGTTTAGTAAATATTTAGGTGGTTCCGTGTCAAATTTAATGATTTCCGAAGCAGTTTATAATTTTTTCCTGTTTATGTTGTGCTTTCACTTTGCTGCAGCGTAGTGCACGCGCAACCAAACGTTCAAAATTTGACGTATTTGACTCTAAAAGACCGATGTACAAATGGGTTAAAACCAAAAATTGCGTGCTTCTTGTTTTTTTCCTTTCTTTCATTCATTTCTGTGCAGTTTCTTTCAACACAACTACGGCTCATCGAGATTAATATCGATGCCATCGCTTGGGAAAGATTTTAAAAATATTTGCAAATGTTTTTAAAATGAGGAAATATTTTTATTGGAAAAAAAAGAAAAAAAGGAAAAAGTTATAACTAAGGAATATTTTTTATCAAAAATCGTTAGAATAGAAATAAAACCAAATATTCACCAATGACAATTTGGGAAGATGAATCAAAAGAAGAAAGTAAAATTTCATTTAAACATAAGTTATCCTAAGAAACACCTCCCTCTCTCTCAATTTTCTCATTTCAATATTTTCAATAAAATTTTACATCCTTGGTGCGTGATTTTCGTACCACCCCGAAAGGTTGATCCATAAAAAGTTTGATCCATGGAAAACCGACTTCTGACTCACCTCAAAACAATGTATGATGACATTATGTGCTGGTTACACGCTCAAATTCCCATCAATTTCCGATCAAATGGTGACTGGTGCGCACCATCTACCATCAAATTTCTGCGGCCTGCAAAAATTTGATGGTAGATGATAGAACTGTGGGGCTCATCCGTCATCTGATTTCCACACAACCGTGCTTATTTCATGCTTATTTCAATCAACACGCTGTTTTAATTAATTTTAATCATTAATCTAGATAACTCTCGACCGCCATCTTGGTCATCATTTTGATTGGAATTTGACGGAAATTTGAGCGAGTAACCAGGCCATTAGTTTCCCCATGTAAATACAAACTTAAATCGACGAGTCAGGAATAGCAGCATCGTATCGCGGAATGATTTCGAATTGTTTCAGTCCATTTCACAACATTCGAAAGGAATTACGCTCCTTCATCGGGGAAATGACGAATCCTGCAACACGACCATTCATCAACATTCGCATCTGCCAATACGTTTGCCCTATATTCGGCGCGCATGCATCGATCAAACGGCAGAGCCAAAAAAACCTGACGTATGCTCCGGTCCGTGGAAAGAAAAATACGCGAAAAAAATGGCACGAGCATGACCCAGATAATGGAGGCGGGAGTTGGATATTTTGAGATGGACCCGTTCCGATCACCGGAGCGGTATTCTGTGGTCCCGACCGAGTCATGCAAATTAGGCGCGAAAGCCTAACAAACTTCCCGTCGACCTATCATAAATAGTGCTTTATCTGCTCCCACAAGCGACAGTAAAACAGTCCGATAGCAAATAACTAATTAGTTCGCGAGCGGTTCAAGCCCGCTCCGCGGGCTCCCCGCGCCGCTCCCGCGTAAAAATGTCACGATCGAAGTTTTCACTGCAATGGCATATCCAAAAATTTTCATACGAGCGGGTTCGAAGGTAAAAAATTGCTAAAAATATCGACAAATTATTTTTTGGGGGAAAATTTGATTCTTTATAAAGCGATTCTTCTGGTGTCTTCGTGAAACTCACCTCAAAATTCACCCCTAAAATTAACGTTTGAAAATTTTTATAGGAGCGGGTTCGAAGGTAAAAAATTGCTGAAAATATCGACAAATTATTTTTGTGGGGAAAAATTTGATTCTGACTAAAGCGATTGTACTGGTATTTTCGTAAACTCACCTCAAAAAACACCTTTGAAATTAACGTATGAAAATTTTCATACGAGCGGGATAAAAGGTAAAAAATTGCTAAAAATATCAACAAATTATTTTTTGGGGAAAAAATTTGATTCCAAATAAAGCGATTCTACTGATGTTTTCGTAAAGCTCATACCTCAAAAAACACCCCTTAAATTAACCATGAGACAAAAACATCAAAATTCGAAGCTTCAGTCAAAAATATAACATTTAACTTCTCCTAATAAAAAAGTCACGATCGAAGTTTTCACTGCAATGGCATATCCGAAAATTTTCATAGGAGCGGGTTCAAAGGTGAAAAATTGCTAAAAATATCGACAAATTATTTTTGGGGGGAAAAATTTGATTCTAAATTAAGCAATTCTACTGGTGTCTTCGTGAAACTCACCTAAAAACACCCTTAAAATTTACCATGAGACAAAAACATCAAAATTCGAAGTTTCAGTCTCAAATATACCATTCAACTTCTCCTAATATCTCGTTTTATTGAGTATTGCACAGTTGTCAAGGCCAAGGGGGTGGGGGGAAGGAGCTCAGAGGATCTCAACTCCCAATTTCTGAAAAATTCGTCACCTTTCGGCCAAAGCATCACAAGCGCCATGCGGCGTTTAAAAATTTCCGCCGCCATATTTTTTTCAAAGACAGTTAAGGCAAAAATCATGCGAGGTATAACTTGAAATACAGCAGTTAAAAGGTTAACATGCCTTATTCGGTGGAGCAATTTACTTGAGTTAGGTTCCAACCTAAGAATACAACTATATCAACTCTGGTGTGTTGCATAGTATCAGACGCATTTGAAGGCGTTTTATGATGGTCCGACCGCGACCTACAAAGAGTTGGTGTGCTAACTTTGAGAGCTGTTTGCGCTGCATATTTTCGCCTTCCGGCCAGAATATCACATACGCCATGCGACGTTTACAAATTTACGCCGCAATTTTATTTTTTCACAGGGGAATCGTTCAACGGCGCTGCCCAAAAATTTCACTTTTTTTTTTTTACGCTGCCGATAAAATTGAGTGAAATTTTCAAACAAATTCAACCAATAATTTCTCTGTAAAAAAATAAAATGGCGGTGGAAATTTTTAATCATCGCATAGCGTTTATGATAGCGCTTCGCCGGAAGTTGACGAATTGTTCAGATATTGGACGTTGAGATCCTCTGAGGACCGCATTCCTTTGGCCCTTCCACTGTGCGGCACGTAATAGGACAAGATATCGGGAGAAGTTTGATACGACATTTTCGACTAATACTTCAAATGTTGATGTTAAATTTGTAAGATGGTTAATTTTAGGGGTTTTGTTTTGAGATGAGTTTTACAAGGACACCAGCAAAATCGCTGTATGCTTCCGCAAATTGCATTCATAAGATATAAGCTTATAAATTTTACTAATCCTGGCCAAATTTTTCGATTAACCTGCATATTGATGTAGCATGCTGAATTTCTCATTTCATGCCCAACAAAAATTTCACAGGATGACAAGTTTGAGGAGAGTCACCTTAAAACGTCAAATAATTCTCATAATCACCAAACTTCTCTCTCAATTCCACTAGATTTGTTACAAATGAGCCCCTGAAAGTAGAATATCGACGGCATAAGTCGGCAATCACATATCTCGTTTGCGGTATCTGAAAATCTCCGTCTCCGTGTTATTTTTTTACAGAATAACAAATTGACGTCATTCCTTGAAGTTTTTGCCGAATTTTCTTCGCACAGAGAAGAAAAATCACGTTAGTTTTAATTGCTGTTGAGTAGTTTTCCATTTAAAAAATAAAGTAAGACAGGAAGTCTGCGACGTCACAAACCGAGTTATGTGATTGCCGACTTACACCGTCGATGTGTCCCCTCGGTAGTATACGTATCGTAACTCATAACATGAGACGGTGCATAACGGACGTGACGTCTTCCGCGCGCTGTGACCCTTGCCTTGAGTCTCGCCGAAAAATAGAGCAGAAATCTAAATAATCGGAAGAGCCCGCATAAGAGGAATTTGAAAGGAGGAGGAACGAAATGAACTTTCAAAGAAGAAGAATAGGCATAGGAACAGATAGAGTCCCTTTATACTGAGAGTCAAGACAACACCCCCTCATGGAGTCACAAACGGGAATAAAGATTACAAAATTGAACGTGTTTCGTAATCTTTGATCGGCCTATTCTCAAATTCCTTTCTCCGTTCCTTCTCTTATTCCGTTTGTTCCTCGCCGAACCCGTAAGTCTCTGGTCCATTCCAGATTATAGTCTTTTCAATCGGTGAAAATGTAATCTTTATTCCCGTTTGTGACACTGCGAAGGCCTAAAATACGGGAACCAATCAGAAATGGATTCACATTGTCTTGACTCTCAATATGAAGGGACTCTAGGAACAGAAAGAGGAATGACATGAAGAATTAAGAAAAGAAGAAGAATATAAATATGAATAAAAATGCAATAGAAAAAGAGGAAGAAAAAGAAGAGCACCAATTTTTCAATTTAGGCCCACTTTTTTAACACCACGTGCCGCTCGCACCTCCTTCGCTCATCGTCATGCACTTGGAGTAATGCTCCATTTGTCTTGTGCCATCCCTTCCTCCCTCTCTCCATCTCTCCCTCTCATCCTCTCTCCCTCTCATGCTTCACTCGGTCTTCGTGGCACCTAACACATGTTTTATTCAACTCCAATGACTTCCAAGTTTGGTGACGTTGGGGTCTTAGAATTCCCAACTGATTATCGTATTCTCTAGATTATGTTTCCATTTTCCAATAAAGGAATAATCACCCCTCCCCTCCCTTTTTCCCCTCAAAATTAACCGTTTAACCTAAGGATTGAATAGAAATTTTATCATTTAAGGTGAAGATGTGAAACAAACCAATGAAGGAGAGATTTTTTCATCACTGGTAAAAAAAACCTCTTGGTTCAAGAGTGCAGTTTCTTGTCGCCAGATTTAAGAGTCAGGACTCTTGTTTCAAGCGGATATTGAATTGAATCAATGCAAAATCCGCTTGAAACAAGAGTTCAAGACTCTTAAATCCGGCGACAAGAAACTGCACTCTTAAGTCAATGCACCGCGGCATTGGTCCAAGAGGTTTTTTTTTTACTAGTGATTAAATCTTACTCCTCAATGTAAAATCATGAGAGTAATGCAACATGCTTTGGGGGAAGGACCGCAAAGCGTTAAGGGGAGTCTTGAAATAATATCATGTAAGCGTGGCACAACAATTTCATTTTTAAATACTAGGCTCTCAATACTCCGACCGCGTTAAGCAGAAAAAAGCCAAGTTCACGACAGCCGGTACCAAATTTTATCGAATTTATTTTTCTTTGCATAAAGCGGTTGCATAATCCTTTCGAACATTTCAGAAAATTTGCTTTTAGTCGCAGAGAAAATACCTTGAAATTTTCAAAAGAATCTTCACCACCATTCTTCCTAAAGAAAAAAAAAAAAAAAAAAAAAAAAAACTTCCTGCAAAATGTGGTCAAACCGAAGAAGTACATGTTTGCGCCTCTCTCGATTGGTCTTTTAGACAAAACGTGAGTATCTCCAAGAAATAATAGCATCAATTTTTCCCCCGGTGTTTGAGATAAGATTTAGTAAGAGTCTGCCAATATCCAAGACTGTCATGAGCATATTTCCCCCTACCTGCATACTTTAAGCCACAACGTTCAACATCAGCAGTGAAAACGTGGATTCAAAGGACCTTCTGTTCTCCTGGACGGGAAAATATTAAAGAGCGTTGTCAAAAGTTGCGAGGACATGGACTCACAAAGCAAATATGTTCCCATGGTGCAAGAAGAGAGCAAACAAGGATACGTTCAAACTTGAACGAGGGAGGATCTCAATGACGTCAGATATGGCTCAAAAATCCACTCTCAGTTTTTAACAACCGCTTGTAACATTTACGACGTCTCTTTCTTTCAGTGAACGTTCCGAGACTTCAAACTATATCGGGCATCGGAGATTAAAAATTTGTTCAGATTGAGAATACTGATTTGCTAGGTAACCTTGATTACAGCTTTTTTCAAAAATAATATTCTTTCTTCATTTCAAGTTGAGAAGATAGGCAGACTTTTTGACTAGTTCGAAACATGTAGAAGCCCATGGTTTAAGAACGTCCATTTTGCACCATTAAGTAGCCAAGAATATCGACGGTGTAAGTCGGCAATCACATAACTCGGTTTTTGACGTCACAGATTTCCTGCATACTTCATTGTAAACGGAAAACTACTCAACGGCAATTCTTTGTGATTGTGATTAACGTGATTTTTCTGCAAAAAATTCAAGGAATGATGTCAATTTGTTCTCCTTTAAAAAAATAGCATAGAGGCGGAGATTTTCAGACACCGCAAACGACATATGTGATTGCTGACTTACACCGTCGATATACTTTTAGGTTGCGAGGCTCTTTTTGGAAAGTAATCAATACTAGCTGCTTCAGCTCGCTACGCTCGCGCTTGCGCCGCTAGCCGAGGGCTAGCTCCTAAATCGAATTAGCACAAACTGTCCGAACTGAAGGAGGACAAAAAAGCCTCAGGATATTACATACATAGATGTGTCAAAAATATTTTCCACTTGCCAACATTTCTCGGCTGAATCTGATCTTTTTTTCGATTTCTGGATTGTTTTCGGAATTTTGCAATTTTTGCTGCATTCACCGAATTTGGTACTTTACCCCTCTTATGCATGATCTTTGTCATGAAAAATCAGATACTAATTTTCTTCCCTTTCATTTGACAAGCCTGTGTAATTTTCTCACCGAGGAAAGTACTAGAGTCTCTTTATACTGAGAATCAAGACAACACCCCCCATGGAGTCACAAACGGGAATAAAGATTACATAAATTGAACGTTTTTTATAATCTTTGATCGGCCCATTCTCAGATTCCTTTCTCCGTTCCTTCTCTCATTCTGTTTGTTCCTTGCCGAACCCGTAATTCCCTGGTCCATTCCAGATTATAATCTTTGCAATCGGTGAAAATGTAATCTTCACTCCCGTTTGTGACACTGTGAAAGCCTAAAATACGGGAACCAATCAAAAATGGATTCACGTTGTCTTGACTCTCAGTATAAAGAGACTCTAGAAAGTACCAAATGAGGAACTCTATTTGGCAACCCGGCGAAGCTGCAGAGAGGTCGACAGGCGAGCCGAACAAAGGTGAGGCCTCGAAGATGATTTAAAATCAGCAGGAGCCGAGGCAGGAAAAGGCGGAATGTACTTAAGCTCGAATTAAATTCTACATCGAAAGTTAAAGGGACTAATACTCTACTTCAAAGAAACGCCTGCTCAAAGGCCCGGCGAGAATGCAGCGAGAGAATATTTACTAAACATGGGCGTCGCCGTCGGGTTGTGCCACCAGTCGCCGGGTTCCTTGCGCGAAGGGGGGGTCCTGCCCCCTCCGTTGGGGACGCTCCGACAAACCAGCGTGGATGTTGCAAACAGCGGGGCAAGTTTGGACGTAGCCTACATTAGCGCGGCGCTCGAGACTAACTGTGACGGGAGACCCCATCCCAAGTCCCCAATAAACACCATTTTGGATTCCCTTATCCTGTAGGAGATCTTCCGGAGACTAATGGAGCTCAAGAGATAGTTATTTTTTGGTAGGATATTTGGATTGCATTTTGCAAAAATGAACCACTAGCATTGCAATGTTGCTAAGATTGTGCAACTTCTTTTGTCTTGGAGGAAAAACCCGATTACCCATTAATAGTTTCTATTTTACTCGCTAAAAACTTTAAATTTAAGACAAAAATTACCATCTAAATTTCATAGTTTTTCACGAGTTCCGCAATTTTATTGCAAAAGATGAAGTTGCACAATCTTAGCATCATTACAATTCTAGTGGTTCCTTTTTGCAAAATGCAATCCATTTCAAGAACATTAAAATGACCGATGAATGGTTCAAGGCTTATCTAGAGTCCCTTTATACTGAGAGTCAAGACAACACTCCCTCATGGAGTCACAAACTGGAATAAAGATTACAGAAATTGAACGTTTTTCGTAATCTTTGATCGGCCCATTCTCGAATTCCTTTCTCGGTTCCTTCTCTCATTCCGTTTGCTCCTTGCCGAACCCGTAATTCTCTGGTCCATTCCAGATTATAATCTTTGCAATCGGTGAAAATGTAATCTTTTTTCCCGTTTGTGACACTGTGAAAGCCTAAAATATGGGAACCAATCAGAAATGGATTCACATTGTCTTGACTATCAGTATAAAGGGACTCTAGTCCAAGGGTTATCCAAAATTACAGGGCCATTCTTCACATACGTAACGTTCCATTGGACCTTCAAGTACTAAATAACGCACGTAACGTAGGGGTGGGGGAGTTTGAGCCACTGTTCCGGTGCGTTACCAGGGGGAGGGGGGTCAAGCCGAGCGTTACGTAACGAAACCGGGCCATGGGGAAAAAGACGTGCCAAAAACTGACCTTTTTTCAAGCTGTTTTCTCAGCGTTTTTTTGATATTTTGATTGAGTCAAATAGTTTTCGAAAAATATCTGCATTTGCACTGCACAGCATGGTCACTTCTCAGCGCATTTTGAATAAAATGATTCTGATGCAAGAATCCGCCATCACTTCGAATATTTTGAAATAAAGAAAATATGTTGCTCAATGTACTTTGCCTTAATTTTTTGAAAGGCATAATACTGACAGAGAGGCACTTTTGCAATGCTTGCAATCTGGTATTGCACTCACAAGCAAACGCGTGCTGCAAATTCAGATTGTTGGAAAAATTTGAGGCTATCATGTTGACGTCCCGATATTTGTTGAAATTATTTAATAGCAATGTAAACCATATCCCATACGGAAGTCGTTCCTATTACAGCTTTTTTCCTCAGGAGAACAGGCGCTATTTTAGAGAAGAGTGCAGCCCATACTCTCTCACGTTATCTGTGTCGTTTATTTCTATCTTGCTGGAATCTCAAAGGTCTCGACGGACAGAGAAACCGCTTGAAAATGCTCACAAACCACGAAGAGGAGGTCTCTGAACGGCGCACAGTGGATAGTCAGTAAGAGAGGTCAGACGGTAAATTTTTGACTAAAACTGCAAATTTTGTCGTTCATTCTGTCGCATTTTAAATTTCAAGGTTTGCCTCTGGAAGAAAATTTCACGAGAAAACCAATGGAACCGCTTTCAGAACCTCAAAGTTTTGTATAAACGGAATTACAATCGTTCAAAGCTACCAAATTTTGTCCGACCTCTCCCATTGACTCGATCCACTGTGCGGCTTAGAGACGAAGCCGAGAAGAATTCGACGGTCTCGACGTATGCAGGCAAATTTCTTCGTGCCCGAGGTATCGTTGCCCGGGAAGATACGTGGAAAACACGAGACAAAACCAGTGGTAACACTGCGCTCCAGAACAGAAACCGCCCAACTCCAGCAGAGGCTTCGCACGGATCCGCGATTTTCGCGCAACGGAGAAAATTAGGCGAGAGGAGAGTTGAGAGGAGAGTCTCGCCGCAGCTATGCACCCAATTTACTCGGGACAAAATTCACGCCGTGTTCCCAGGTTAAGGGATTAAAACCGTAGCAACGCCCCTCCCCCTCCGCCCGNGCCCGGGCCTGGAGGTAGAGGAAGCAACGCGGGGGAGGTGGCTGTTTTTGTTAAGACGAATTGATGAACTGCAGAGTTTTCTTCGAGCTCAAAAACGCGGGCACCGTTGCAGCTTCGCCGACGTTTGCCAAATTTTGCAAGCTGTCACGTAAGAAACTTCACACGCATTTCGCGTGAAAAATTTATTCAACGCATCGTCTCGTTCAATAATCTCGTCAGCGTGATTTGTTATCACAAATTTTCAGTGAGAGATTCTCCCTTGTATTTCTCAAAAATTATAGTCTCCACATATTGCGCTACATTGTAGCAAGGATATAGTTTTCCGTTCTGTTGTTGTTGTTTTTAAGTCTTGGTTACCCGTTTTTCTTGCATTTTTAGTGAAACTATTTCGCTATTTTCGTGTATTTGTGTCTTCCTACGAAGTGATAGTATCACTGTGATTATCAAAACTATTACCAAAATCTCCTTTCCTATCACCTTCAATTGGACCGCATTCCGTAATAAGGAATTACAATTTCTGGCTCACATGTATAAAAAGACCTATCTTCATAGGGAAATTAATGCCACATATGCTGTTTCTGTAATGAGCCAGAAAATGTAGCTCCTAATTAAAAAAATGCGGCCCAAGTTCGGCTCTGCTATGCATGTATTTTTTTTAGGGACGGGATCATGATGAAGGCGACGCAACGTTAGTGTTACATCACAGAAAACTAATATTACATCAATTTATTCCCATTTAAAGTGTGAATACAGGTTGTGCCATTGTTATTATTTGGATACGATTCAATATGATGAACAATCCCTTATGGTGACATCACTACTACTATCGTCTTTTTAATCTTCAAGGTTTTACTATAATCACGGCGATCATAGACTAACTGAGGGGCTTGAAGTAAAAGGCGCGTAAGGGCAGTTTTTGAAAGAATTGAGTTATTGATGATTTTAAGTAAAGCTAGTCTAAATGCGTATTCTGTGAAAAATTCGCTTCCAAATTCCAATTTTTAAGCAGTAAAAAACCAGTTTGATCTTTCTTTTCGCCGAAAGGTTCCATGTAATTTTGCAAATTCTAACACTTATTTCTCGAAATAGCAAACACTCCACCTATGCGCCTTGTCCTCCAAGCGCCTCAACTGCGAAATAATGAAGTGTATGTGTGTGACTTTGTAGTCCTTGTATAGTGATTACAGCACTTTTACTGAAGAAGGCAGTTTACGAGTGGTTCCTCTATAACTGGAATAGTTTTGTCGCCGTAACAGATAACACATTTTTCGGTCATATTTTTAGTAGTAATGATAATCACTCGAATTTTTTTGCATTAATCTACACAGGGTTACGGGTCATAACGCTTTTCAAAGATTTATCGCTCTATTTTTCAATTTCAACATATAAATGGCTTAAAATGTGCTGTCTGTTACGCGGTAAAAAGTCAGCGTAACATTTTCGGATTTTACATATTATCAGTTGAGATGTAGAGCAATAAAGCATTAGAAAGGGTTATGATACGTAACCCGTTGAAGATTAACGCAAAAAAAATTCGAGTGGTTATCATTTCTACACTGGAAAAAAAAAACACATTGGATCTAGAGTCCAGACTCTTAAAAACATCGACAAGAAAAAGTACTCTTGATTCAATCGGATTTTTGCTTAAATCAAGAACCAAGCCTCTTAATTTGAGCGGATTTCCTTTTGATTTAAGCAAAAATCTGATTGAATCAAGAGTATTTTTCTTGTTAATGTTTTCAAGAGCCTGGACTCTAGATCCAATGCGTTTTTTTTCCAGTGTACTAAAAATATGACCGAAAAATGTGTCGTCTGTTACGGCGACAAAACTATTCCAGTTATCGTGAAACCACCCATGTGTGTGACTTCGTAGTCCCTGTGGAGTGAAGTTACAGCACTTTTACTTAGGAAGGCAGTACACCAGTCAAACGTGGATACCCCTGATTTTCCGCACCGGGCGGTGTCTGTTATCGGAGCTTTCGTGGCGGGGAATTTCCTGGCGACCGTGATTCCATCGACGACCTCGCGACTCGCAGCGGCGCCGGTGGGTGGCGCCCGCGAAACCGCGACAAAAGTGCACGCCGCGGCGCGCGATCCTCGAGTATTCTCCGAGTGATTCCGCACCCCCNCCCCCCCGCCGCTCCCCGCCTTGCTAACCTCCCCGTCTCAACCACGTGCTTTCATTTTCCCGGAAAAGAGATCGTGGGAACCTTCTCGGCCCCCCTCACCCTCGCTCCTGCTCGCCCGGGCGAGAGGTGTCTTGTTGCCGCGATACTCCTGCGCCGAGTTTTTGCAGTTTCTGCAACGAGCCACCTTTGTATTGGGTGCAAACTGAACTGCACGTTGGTACTTCAATATTGCTAATATTTTGCAGTTTCTAATTTTGCAATGAATCAACTGGTGGTATTGATGCATATGCATTGGTCATGGATGCCAAACTGATAATCGTGCTTGACATAAAGACGAAACCACTTAAATGGTGTGGTCTTGTGCAGAAAATGGCGAAAGGAAGGTTGCTGACGGTGGTCCTGAAACGGGCGCGGGTGGCACTCAATTAGAGGGTAGAGGGATGGAATTTAGGAAAAAATATAAATAAGGCACATTCGATTCCCGAAGGGGTATGGTTCGATATGGAACATTGGCAGTTATAGGTGACGTAAAGTGTCAGGGGGTGCTATGAAGTGACATGTACGTATGTATTAACTGATAACTGAGCAATACGCCCAATCGATGGGGTAATTTTCTCATTTGTTCAACTTTTTTCCATGCGGAAACAGGGAATGTTGCTCAATGTGAATAAAATGCTCTGTCGGTAGTGCTGTATTTGTTTCCATTTTTTAAACCTTTATGGCCCGATCAGTTTTACTTGTAACTTTTATTTTTCCGGATTTTCGATGTGTGGTAGTTGCATTTGTGTACAATTGGACGTATTTCTGTCAAACGGAACTATGTGCATTAAGACATGGGCCCTGAGACCCATCAGAGTATATGCATAACAGGGCTCACGTCATAATGCACATAGTTCCTTTTGACAGAAATACGTCCAATTATGACAACATTTCAGTTCTTACGACACGGGAAACCCTACAAACGAAGATCACTTGGACATTGACTGAGCTGAGCCAAAGGAAATCGAGTTCGGAAGAATTTCACACTGAATTAGTCGCACATTTTCTCCTGTCAAAAAGTCGACAAAAACATATTTTTTCAATCTAAAAATTACCACTCACTCCATGAAGGAGAAAAGCTTCAGACCTTTCTCTTTGGCTCTAATTTGATGTTCCTTGGTTTCGTTCTGATAAAATTGGCCCAAACGGTTGACTATATATGTAAACGACAAGATGGAAACAAAAATTGGGGAGATTAAGATAACGCGAAACTCATTAATGTCCCCCAGTCATATTAACATGCCACTCCTATTAGCTTTTCTGGGATCAGCGGAGTAGATCCACCCAAAATTTCCGAATCTCTCTCCAACTCTTTGTGCTCCCTCTCACAACACCGTTCAACTGTCAAGTGGTAAATATTCTTGAGCGTAATATTGACCTTTTTCCATGTCAGAGTCGACGCTCTCCCGCCCGCGTGCAGAGTGCCCCTGCCCCCGGTGACGTCACNGGGGGGGGGGGGGGGGGGGGGGGGGAGTTTAGCGACCAGACGCAGAGTGATTCGGAAGCAGGTCACGCAAATTTCGCCTCGGTTTTCGCGCAAGAGCACTCCCTCAAAGCTCCCTGTTCAAACAGCTCTGTTTACCCGTTTTATTTATCGAGTTTTCACGGCGCAGCCGAGGTACCTCCGCTGCATCTTCCGCCGAGCGTTTTCCATATTTGCTCAATTTTTATGAAATATTTGCTCTGTCAACGGAGACACTTTGGGCTTTTATCTAATTTCTAGCTCCTTTGTCACGTCGTCACATCTGCGCGCGGGGAGCCCAAGGTTGAGCGGAGGCCTTCGCGTTCGGGGAAATCGCCATTAATGACACGGGAGTCACGCGGCCTCGTTTCCTATTCCATGATTTTTCTCGGCATATTTTAAGCCGAAATAGAAATGTTCCGGGCCTCTCGATTCAAAACACATCCTACGATTGTCACAATGTTGCAAAATTTAGTAGGTTTTCGGCATGTTCTTTTCAATCATATGCCCGTTTGCGTATTTTGGTGCGTGCACACTCACTATACTGGAAAAAAACCACATTGGATCTAGAGTTCAGACTTTCAAAACCATCGACAAGAAAAAATAATCTTGATTCAATTAGATTTAAGCTTAAATCAAGAACCTAGCCTCTTAATTTGAGCGTATTTCCTTTTGATTTGAGCTTAAATCTGATTGAAACAAGAGTATCTTTCTTGTCAATGTTTTCAAGAGTCTGGACTCTAGATACAATGTGTTCATTTTTTCAGTGTAGCGTGTGCACATACATACGCAAGTTCTGAATCAAACATTATGTGTACTTATCAAAATGATAACCATTTTACTATTTAATTCTCCCAACTCAAATTTTATGTAATGTATATTCTCAAAAATGCTCCACTTTCGAAAATACATAACTTGAGATGACCCGCCATTCTGTCATAAATTGAGAGAGGTTGGGTTTTATCAGAGTCTGAATAGTGATGAAAAAAAATCCGCGTAAAAACGACTTTAAATTTAGAATTAGTGTCGTTTTTTTAAGTGTATTATTGTCCTATCCAGAATTGACCTTCGAACGTTTAAGAGGGCTAACTATACTGATATAGTCATTCAAAGAATGCAGACTGCTCCTCTGACATACTTAACATGTTAATATTTAGTGGTCTCACCGAAAAAAGAGTGAAGTTGATTTACTATTCTGGATGTAAAAAAAAGTGTGCAATAACTTATAAAATGCTGCATTACCCGTCACAACACTACAACAGTACGTTTTACATTTTCGCATTGCTAAAGTAACTGCTGTAGTGGGTAATTTAGCATTTTATAAGTTATCGCACACTTGTTTTACATCCAGAATGTTAAATCAATTTCACTTTTTTTTCGGTGGACATAATGATAATATCTTTGATGAACATTTTACGTTGTAAAGACGTACGTAAAAAAATGTAATACACATGTTTTTTCTTGTATGAACTTTATTAGAATGAATTCTGGTTCCAACGTTCACCGTAGATGGAAACATCTTAAGGAGGTCACCGGTGATTGCCAAGTCGCCTTCAATTTCGAGAGTAGGCAAAAGCGGGCGCTCTGAAGATCGAATAGTGGTATTCAAACACAGGAGGCTCTACCGCTCATTCTTCATTAATTACCGTGCATGTGTGGTCCTCTGCCGCAAAAAAATGTTGACGAGTATACGAGTGTCATCAAGGAAGGTATCCTAGAGATTTTAAAATTAGTTTATCAACAAAAAGACACAAGTTTCAGGTTGCAGTAAGGGGACTTCTCGGTCGGAATGTTTCATAATCTCTGCTGACATTTCATCCATTACAAGGAAAGAAAATGCATATGCCTGTCAAAACTTCTACTAAATATTGTTAATGATTTAAAAATTCATCACATACCAGTTCTTTCCCTTTAATATAAATTATTCGCAGCAACTCCAAAAAGCGCAGCCGAAAAATGTTCTACTTACGTTCAGCGCTTCAACTACATTTTTTTGATGGTAGACATTTCGCAAAATAATTTCAAGTTGAGTAGCAGTAACGCTGCGTGATTTATTGACTATCGATATGTTCCCACTAAACGTCATAGTAAAAAATCGATCTGTAAGGTGTTCGTTGCAAACACCCTATTTACCGATCCTTTTCCATAGATTTGTAAGGCAGATAAATCGATACATCGCAAAGTACTCCACGCCACCGTTGAGTACAGTTTATTGATACGGTGTCAAAGTGTGAGGAAAATGTATCTGCCTGAATAGAAACCCTGCTTTGATGAAAGAACAAAAGTATATCCTCAGGTTAACGGGCGGGACCCCGAAGAAATTTTCGAGTCAAATTTGACAACGGGAGCGGATCTATCGAAACTAAAAGGTCTATTTCCCGCGGGACGCGAAAGATGAGCCGCGGATCCGTCACGTAACTCACGTAAGCAAACGGAGGAAAGTGCCCATTTGATCTTTTACAATATTCCTCACTTGTAAAAGCCAACATGATAGAAAGGTAGACACGAGGGTTTTCGGCCCCGGACCCGGCGGGCGGGGGGCGGGGGGAGGGGGTGTTATTTCATCTTGAAGATTACATCCCTCACGCCCCCGCACCCCGGGCTCGGCAATAGGTTCGCGGACAAAGGTGGAGAGTGCGGGGTATTATTTTACGCTGAAAATTGAATGTCTGCTTTTGACAGACACAATACTCGCATTAAATTTTCTATTTCCTCCTCTCGACTCATTTCTTTGTGTCTCGCAGCCCGCCGCGCCCGCCCTCCGTTCGCCCGTGCAGTGGACAACTTTGAGGTTAGGTTTTACGCGAGCTTGCGTCGGGGGCTCTTGGATTTTTCTCGAGGGAGGGGGGGATTCCGAGAATTTCAAAAGCCCACTTTAGCATACTCGAAAACGCTGGAGTCTAAGCTGGCATGCTAAGGAAGAACGCCGTATGAGCATTCGAGAGTTGCCAATTTTCTCTTTATAAAACATGTATTTTTTAAAACATTCATGTATATTTTTCCTTGAAAAGTTCAGATATTTTAGATTAAATTGCGTACAAAATCATCTGAAAATTTTGGAAAGTAATATCTGCAATTTTTCCAGTAAATTTTGTTTTTATCCAAGGAAACTTGGCAACGTCTGAAAGCTCATAGTACGTTCTTCCTAAGCACGGCAGTAAGGGAATCTTCTCCTAGATGCAGGATCTGGAGAGCCAAATTGTTGTTTGAAACGTTTAATTTCACATAGTTGATGGATCTAGATACAGGCAAAGATGTTAACTAGTGTTACAAGCAGTCGTTGTAATAGTTGTAAGTAGTGCTGCACCAAACAGCGTGTCTCTTTGAGGGAAAATTGTGCTCATATGAGCTTCTTCCCTCTGTATTGAGATTTTCAGCTTTATGTTGATTTTTAAGGCACGTTGGCAAAAACATTCCAACTTACTGTCTAAAAGATATTACAAAAATATGCTCGCTTTCATTTACCACCGCATTGTATTTTACTTTCCTATAAATTTAAAAAAAAATGCGGACATTCCCTAAACCCATTGGAAATTGGACGCATTTCTGCCAAACGGAACTGTGTGCATTCAGACATGAGCCCTGAAACCCATAAGAATATGTACATAACAGGGCTCACGTCGTAATGCACATAGTTCCGTTTGATAGAAGTACGTCAAATTCTTGCAAAGTGATAAACTTTATTTTCTTCCATTTTAATGTGTGTAAAAAAATCGATTTTCATGCAGGCTGCCTTACGCTGAATCTGTATTTATACTGCCGTGCTAAAGAAGAACGCCGCAAGAACTCTCGAGAGTTGCCAAATTTCTCCGCACCAAACACGTATTTTTGAGGAAAGTTGTGAATATTTTCCTTTGAAACATTCAGATATTTTAGATTAAACTGCGAACAAAATTGTTTGAAAAATTGAAAGAATTATAATGACAATTTTCCCAATAAATTCAAATTTTAGCGAAGGGAATTTAGCAACGCCTGAAGGTTCCTAAGGCGTTTTTCCTCAGCACGGGGTATAATGTATTGAAATTAAGGAAAAACAATGTTGCTACCTTTCCAGAATCGCGCGTCACTTACAGCTCAGGGGTAATCACCACCGTAGCCCCCCTCAATCACGGTTTCGACCCAAGTTTGCATCCTTATCAATTTTGCGTATGAAAGTTTTCGAAAATTCCATTCAGATATTTTCAAAGTTTGGGGGAATTTTGTACAAACTAAGGTCCTAGCTTCTCCAGAAAAAGTCTATCATTTTTTTAAATTTGGAACCTGTCCCGGGAAACAATAACACTAGCTTGGATATAAGCTAACACTTGTAAACGCGGCTTTTAAGACTTCGAACCGCACCGACCGTGAAAATCTCTCAGGTACGGACCAGCGTAAAACGGAGGAGCCCCGCGGGTTTATTTCGGGACCGTCCAACGGAGCGAAATCTTCGAAAATCGCGGCTTTTCCCGCCGAATTAAGCATAAACCGCGCATATAGACACTCACTTGCAGAGGCAGTTGCGGGTTTAACCAATGGCGAATCGATTTAGCGAGTGTTTTCAGCGCAATCTGGTGGTCATGTTGCGTTTTATGGAGCTCACTTCAATCGTTAACGCTTTTACGAGGGCCCGGCCCAGCGCTGCCATGCTAAGGAAGAACGCCTTACGAACACGTAAATATTGTCAAACTTCCTCCAATCAAATATTTATTCACGAAAAAATTTATACATAATTTATTTTGAAATATTCAAATATATTAATATAAATTGCGATTAAAATTCGCTGTAAAATGTAATGTTAAAAATCGATAAATTTCTCAGATAATCAGTATTTTATAAAAAGGAAATTTGTCAACATTCAAAAGTAGATACGGTGTTTTTGCCCAGCAAGGATCAGCAGTCCGCCGAGAGCTCCATCGCTTCTGGAGTAAATGATACACCGACATTTAGATCACACCGCTTACGATAAGCTCTGGGGTGAAAGGGATGAGGAGGAGGGGGATTATACTGGTCGCGCATCAGTCGCTGCCCTGAGTGGATTCTTTCAGTCTGAGCTCAGTTAACAACCAAGTAAACGAAAATAATCTAGGGAAGCTTTAGAGCTGACCGTAAAAATTGTCGCTGCCGATAGATGCTATATTTAGTGGCCGTCCCTTGATGCTCAAATTTTAGATGCTTCAGTGGCGTGGCGTGAATCGCGATCTATCGATTAGTATGCCATTTAAACCTATGGGAAAGGATCGATATACAGGGTGTTCGCAGCGAACACCTTAATAATCGATTATTTCCCTTAGGTTTAAATGGCAATACAATCGATACATCGCAACTCTTGCCACGCCACTGAGACGCTCCTCTCTATACAGTACAATTTTTACTGCCTTTTATCTTTCTCCCACTCTCTCGAAGCTTATAGGCATTTATGGACTTTTGATATTTGCATGCATTTATTTTAGACGACAACTGGATGGGTTCAAAGAAAATGTGGCAACTTTTATGACAAAGAAAGGGTTTCTTGGCAAAAATTTAGGTACATTTTTAATAAAACATTTTTGTGCCCCATTTAAATTTTAACGAGTCACAGCAGAACTTTTGTCTGTCTTTATTTTCTATTAAAAGTTGAATTTGATAAAGAAAATCATACTTGTATAAATATAGATACAGATATTTATTAACATTACGACTGCATCAGTATTTCATTAAAGGATTTAGAAGTATAATAATGAAAATTATTTGATTGAGTGTGAAATTAAGTGTACTTTTATACACTATCTCCGGTCTGTTTCATCGAACTTCCTTTCAGCGCACCACAACATCCAGACATTGAAGTGCGATTCTCTAACACGCAAAACTGACCCATTACCACGTGAAATTTTCCAACTTTGAACAAAGCGTTCCCATTTAATTTGCTACATAACCATGCGAAACGAAAACATCGTGTAAGCTTTCAGATGTTGCCAAACTCTTTCTGATAAACCACGAATTTTCAAGGAAACTTGTGAATATTTTCCTTCAAATTTTTTAGTGAACTTCACCCGCACTTTAATCTAAAATTTATGAAAATGTCTAGAGAATATATTCATAACTTTCCTCACGAATAAATATTTCACCGAGGAAAATTAGGCAACTTTAGAATACTCGTGCGTCGTTTTGTTTCAGCATGGGAGAATTCGCGGCGCCAGGTAATTTCATCGCTTGAGGCGGGGGAAAAAAAAAAAAATTGAGCGTGAACAAGGAGTGACACTCGACGCATTCCTGGCCTTTGTGCGAAGCAAATTAGCTTGAAAACAAATACGGAACCGCCGGCGGAAAAACCGCCTACCTGTCCGCGGTGCGCATCGCGGAGTTAGGCGGTTTCAGCGGCGGGCGGGGAGGGAGAAGTGGACCGCAGGGACGGAATCGCTGCAAAAAACGCGGGGAAATCGCGGGCAATGAAAGGGCCGAGCGTGTGAAAGAGGTGTTTACGTTTGGCGGATAACAACTTCGTGAAATATTCAGCGCTCGCCGCGCCCGGACAAACTTTTCCCGGACCTGACGTCATTATGGAGTTATGAGACATAATTTGAGCTTCATTAATTTGTGATTGGGCGTATGCTCGGCGCTGTTGCTGTTTTAGAGCTCACAGATTTCGAGGTTTGGAGGATGAACAGGATCGGGGTTTCGTGCGTGCACGCGTGAGTGCTCGTAATCGTTGTTTGCTTTGAATCGTACATTTTTTGTGTTTTCACATCGGTGATTATTTATGAAAATAGGTCAAAGGTATTCTCGGTATGCAAACAGAATTTAAGGACGAAATAATCCTAGAGCAAAGGAAAAGGTGTTCGTGCACTGGAAAAAAACACATCGGATCTAGAGTCCAGACTCTTAAAAACGTCGACAAGAAAAAGTACTCTTGATTCAATCAGAATCTAGCTTAAATCAAGAACCAAGCCTCTTAATTTAAGCGGATTTCGTTTATATTCAAGCAAAAATACGATTGAATCAAGAGGATTTTTTCTCGTCAATGTTTTCAAGAGTCTGGACTCTAGATCTAATGTGTTCTTTTTTTTTCCTTTTTTTTTTTTCTTTTTTCTAGTGTAGGTAGAAACTTTGGAAGGAAATCGATGACGTCAGTGGGTACAGACATTTTTGTCATCGGCTTCCTCGAAAATGGTCCGTATTCCACACTAGCTTTGAATTTCGGATTTTGCAAAGATATTGGCGGCGTATTGCACGCCTCTGTGCCTTGGTATGAGTTAATAGGAAACTGCAACCACTCCTTTTTCTCGATGAAAAATAATGACACAAGGAGAGAATTAAGAGGAAAAATAGACAAAATTGAAGCTTCATGTTAGTTTATTTGCAGAATAGTTCGTAATTTTTGGGAAAGTATATTCGTATGTTATTGTTACCTTCAAATTTGTTTTTTTGTTTTTTCAACCCTTATATGCCCAAACCGAGTCGAATTCCGACAGTCTCTTCTGGGGTATTTAGTGAGTTACGCGGCCGGTATACACATGAACATTAGATCCACAAATGCATCTTTAAAAAATAATTAAACATTAAATTGAAGAAAAAGAAACTAATAAAAGAATTAATTGAAGAAAAAATCGAAGGTCAACACATCCAAAGATAGGAGAGACGTATTAGGGCCTCGTTATTTGAATTTTCTCCCGAATTTGAGCGACATCTCATTATCAGAATTCTTGGTTTGTAAGTTCTCGCCTCGCGCCATAGCGCCTGCAATTTTGGAGACGCAACGCAGACATCCATCAAGCACGAATAGTTGTATCTCTGCGCCGTCATCAACGCGCATCCTTTTTCTCCCTCTATTTCCATACTCTAATGGTTCCGTCCATCTTATTTGTAATGATACTTCTAGATCTACTTGAGCAACAAAGCCGAGGATGAGAGAGACGTTGAATAAATTTGAAGACTGCTAGAGATGTTCTATCTTTAGATTAGAAACCTCTCGCCCCAAAATATTGCCTTTGAACATAAATTCGAGTGAAACATGTGTATATGAAGACTTATCTGCACTGAAAAAAAAACTCCGGCCGTGGGAGCCGCAATTACGGGCTATATAGAGCTACCGTCCGTTCCGGGCTCAAAGGCCGGAAATTCCGGCTGCTGGAGCCGTAGCTTCGGCCTCTGAACCCGGAGCAATCGAAGTTACGGCTCCAGCAGCCGGAATTTCCGGCCTTTGAGCCCGGAACGGACGGTAGCTCTATATAGCCCGTAATTTCGGCTCCCACGGCCGGAGTTTTTTTTTCAGTGTGTAACAATAGCGTATGTAAAAAATTACTTTTTAGAAACACGCTTAAAAAACTGTTGTGTTCACACAAAAATTTAATATGTTTGGCTCTGGCATAATGTTCAGATCTCGAAGATCACATCTCAAGTATTTTCTCAAAATTTTCTCGATGCCAAAACAGTTTTTTGAATGTGTTTCGAAAAGGTAATTTTTCACATCCGCTATTGTTACAGATAAGTCCTCATATGTCCCATCAAAATTCTGTCTCGGTCCACTTGCAAATGATATTAATAGGCTTAATGAATGACACTTCGGCAACAGTGTTAATTTACATTTGATTTCGAGCGGGCGTTTAAAATTAGTAACTTTAACTCCCGGGAATAGACCTCAATATGAAACCTGCAACGATTCGCCGCTTAACTCCCCGCCAAAGTCCCCGCAGGTAAATGCAAAATTCACGCGCATCACAAATAAAGCCGCGCTAATTAGATTTCGCATTTTGAGATGAGGCCGTCAATGAACAACATTTCCCTGCTCGGCGTGAATTTTTGCGGATTCCTCTAATTATTTACCGGCGGTGTAATAATTAGACATTGATTGTCAATACTCTCACCTGGGCTTTGTCGGTGTTTTCCACTCCGATTTCCAAAATTTGCATACATGTTTGGAGAAGTTATTCCATGAATTTTGCAGTGGGTCTGGCAGAGAGGAATAAAGGTTTTTACGTCGAAAATAGGATACGCTCCGAATGAAGCTCTTGCATTACTAGGGAATTTTTTATTTAGTCAACTAATTCTATGTATACCATTTTGCGAGAAACGGTGGTTTTATCCAACGAACAAACATTTGATTTTTCAATTTTTCCAAAAAAAAGAAGAAGAAAAGTAAAATGAAGTTGCAAAATCATAGCCGAAATTCATAAGTGGAAGGCTTGTTTTGCACAAAATGTCTGAATTATTGCATCGATGATCAACGAATCTACGTTGGAAGATACTAAGCTATGCACCACCGCGCTGATGTCTGCGGCCTTTGAATTTCAAAATTTTTCGGTCTGTGCTGATCAATGATCAGCATTTAGCAAAGCAATTATTCAAACATTCAAAGTAGTCTGGATTTCATAAAAGATCATTAACTATACATTTCAAGCATTTTATTTTAAGTATTCAACGAGATACCTGAAATTTCAAATGGAGAGAATTTAATCGACCATCAGCCGAGACATGTGACTACATAACAGATTTGACTATTAGTCTTGGTCTTGTATCTATACTATAAGCTCTCAAGCCTCCTAATTTTGCGAAACTGGTAACGCTTAGTTCCAGCGTTCTACCGGGCCGATGTTTATGATTTTTGCGGCTATCGACGGGCAATTGTCTCTAGATAAGCCAACTCTTTTCAGATTTTCAAAATATGGCCTAGGTTTTTTTATATTAAGTGGTAAAGTTGCGAATTCTCCCATTTAAACAATGTAAATTTATATTTTTTGTCATAGTTCGTTTGAGCGTTCTACCGGGCCGATTTCTAAGTTTTTTGCGGTAATCGACGGGTAATTGGCCCTAGATGAGCCCGCTCTATTCAGATTTTGGAAATAGGACCCAGGTTTTTTTACAATCACGTTATAAAAGTGAGTGAATTTTCAGAATGCTCCGAGACTGCTACCGCTATGCGCGGGAGGATGCGCAGTGGTCGAGGAGGTTGCGCAGTAGCTGTGTAGCCTGCGCATCAGCTCTACACTTATCTACACAAGATTCGCCCCGACTGCCTCAGGTAGAGCGGTGGCCGAGTCGTCAAAGACGTCGGAAGCGTCCACCTTGAACATGGTATGGGTTCGATCCCCGTCTCCCGAAACTCTTAATTATTACCTGATTATCAATGTTCGTTGTTTTACTGCAATATTTCATCAAGTAGTCATTCCAAAACGCGTCCTTTAGACTTCAAAAAAATAATTTTGTTTCTTTATTCATCAAAACCAAAAATTATTTCATTCTAAGAGTAAAGTATACCTTATATCGTAATTTTTTAGGGGAAAAATAAAACTAACACCGATAGGAGGGTAAAAATAGGGCCGCGGAGCGGCCCATTGATGGCGCGGAGCGCCTTCAGGGGGTTGGGCCGCGTAGCGGCCAGGGGGCGTAGCCCCCTAGTATTTGCATAATGTCAATAACAATTTAATTTAACAAGTCCGAAAATCCTAAAAGTGAATGCTTAAGGTGCGTTTTCTAAAAATTAAATTTTCCCCCCAGAAAATTCGGCATCATCTGTACGCTCACAAATCGTTAATCTCTTAAACGGTAGATCTTTTGTGTAACCCAATTTCTAACCTTACCTAGTCTTTAGTAGCCCTCTATGTGACTCTTGTAACCGCCTCACTCTGTGACCAATGTCCCCGACCTATTTAAACCTCGCTCCGGCCCCCTTTAATCAATCAATTGAGATCAATCAATTAATTATGCAAGGCCACGCAAGGACCGCAGCGACAGAATACTTTCGCAGTTCCACGAACCGGAATGCAATCAATGCCGATTCGAATCTGATCAATTTGTGACGAGTCGCTCAGTCACCATTCTTCGTGCCTTTACAGGAGTGCAGCGGCGCTGAAGTCGGGATGGAGTGCAGCACACCCTGGAGTCGCTGAACCGAAGCGAAGTTTCGAGTCGCCCCGAAAACGAGACGCTCTCCAGTGCACTGTCCCATTCTATTGTTCTTCAACCCGCGTACTTCTCCTTGCTTTTCGCCCGTCTCTTGTTCTAGTGTGGCCATGTTGCCGATGATGATGACGACTTCTAAGTGAATCAAAGAGTTCGAAAACACACCAACTCGGGTTATTTTCGATTTTCTTTTTTTTACGGTTTAGTAACACTCATGGATAGAAGCATCTGCACGCAAAAGGAAATTTCGAAATTGCACTCGGAAGTGCTCGAAACAGCAACGGGAAAAGGGAAAAATCGAAGTATTTCATCGCAAATACCAATTTTTGGCCATTTCAAGGGAAACGGGTGACCGTCCGATTTTGCGGTTTTCTTTTTTCGGTTCATTATACCTTGTACCAACAAGTTATATAAATATTCAAGCGTTATTCAGGTCGAAAAATATACATTTTTCTGGACAGACTATGAAAAATCAGTATCTGAAAGTCGGTGAGAACGAAAACACATCAACTCGGAAATGTTTAAACGCCTAATTCTCTGTCATCAAACATGGTGTATCGATATCAACTTGGTGTTTTACAAAGTCTCTAAGTACTTGTCCTTTGGCACCAAAAAGGTTTTTTTTAAACTAACTTCTTCGCCCGCTGCGCAGTTTTAGGTGTTTCCTGAACAATTTTTTTTTCATAGTTGGTGCGTTTTCGAACTCACTGATTCAAGTGACACGAGTTACCATCAGATCACGCAAGACACATTGAATAATGCGAAACTCCCAAAATTAACTTCCAAGTACGAAATTAACGTATTATTCAAATCGAAAAACCCTATCATCGTTAACACACGTCTAATTAACCATTGCAAGCAACTTATACATTAGGCAAATCATAAGAGCTTTGTTTCATACACGGGAAAAAGAGATAGGCGTTGTTGGATGATATGGGCATTTCAAATTAATTGTAGTAATGCCCCAATAAATTAGGTTACCAACACAAATGCTGCGGTACTACCAAAATTAAATATAAATGCTCATATCATCCAACAATTGAGATAGTAACACAATTTTAGGAGATAATCCCTAACATTTTTTCCGTGTGCACAATCCTATCCTCCTCTTATAAATAACACCTCCAAACTTGTCAAAACAATGGCACCTCACGGAAAAAGTCTTCCATTGGAAAACATCAAAAGTTTAGCGTTAGCGATAGGAGACGTTGGTTTTTTAAGAGCAGGGTGTGTGAATGGATGAGAAAGAAACGCTTTTCTCCTGCTAATAACCCTCCCTAAGTTTCAATGAGAAGAATACAAATATTAAAACTCGGAAATCAAAGTACGATTTTTTCCATATTTTTGGCCGTTTTTGGTGCTGTAGGAAATGTGGTTGCATGCAACAACTTTCCGGTAATGCAGACTTGACTTCGGGTGGATTCTACAAGAAATTAGACCATGAACGAGCGTTCTCAAAAAGTGACCTTAATTCATCAAGCCCAAAATTAAAATATTTACATCAGAGCGTAAGGGATTATTCAATGCTAAAATACGTCAGTTCAAACCGCAGTCCTAACAATTTGAATTTTTCAGTCCAAAAAACGTTCTATTGAGAAAAATTCATTTTAATTTCTAATCTGCCATTCTACACACAAATTGTGTATGCAAAAATTCCTAAATGCACCTTTAGCTGAAATTTGCAACAGTTCTGTCGAACAGAATTAGCAAACCAAATTCAATTTTCTCTGTCTTATTCTAGCGACTATACTCTTTTTCGTCTATTTCCCTGTACAAAAATGTGCTTTCGAAGATTACGTCCAAATGTTTACAGTTTCTTTTTTTTAAACTCATTCAAATCGACCGTTTCAGGTTCGCATTGTTTCTTACGGAATAATTGAGAAATTCCCTGCAAAAATGGCAAGGTTGGGTGTCTGTCTGTGCACTCATCATCTCCTTCGGGCACCACTCACTCGCGCTCACTTAACCGACCAGCCGTGGTATTTTCGCCAGCTTTTCAATTAGTGAAATGGGAAATGGGCTCGCTTATTCCCACGCCCAAGATACGACGTGACATTCTCTCGCCTACCGAATTTATTTTTCGCCCCGACACCTGAAAAGGAGCATTAAATGAACGGCTCAGTGACTTCAACTCCTTCATTGTGAACTATTTTTTACAAACTTGCAGGCTGTTAAAAGTATCACGTTGTACTGAAAAAAGGCCGGTCTATGTATAACAGTATTTTTTTCAGTACGTACAACGAACATTTTAAGTGTGCTCAACCAAACTGCGATTTAAAAATCAAAACCGTGAATATCTATTGAGTTATAACCTAAAAAGGAGGCTGAGTAGGCTGAAAATTTTCAGCAATGAGTAATGATTTTAAATTACAATGATATTAAGATTGATTAAGGTTTACGAAATACAAGTTACGTAAATTTAAAAGCAGATACTTATTTGAGACAATTTGTTCCGTCAAATTGCAGAAATAGGTCGTGTATTGATCAATTATCCATTTTTGAGCCCCAAATTACTTAAAAATCTTGATTAAAAAAAACATGAAAGACGTGAATGGTCTTCTATGACCATATGCCTGGTCATTTGACAAAATGCCTGATTACACTATGCACTATGCGACGCTATGTGCACTATTCGCACTATGTGACAGATACGAAGATAAATACTCAACCTTTTTTCAGAGCGTGGTTTGTTTCCACCGAAGAAAAACACCGAAATGACAACCTGCTCAACGGAGAGAACCCTCAGGACTCTTAGTGGGGTGCTGGAGCTGGGCGGGCAAAATTAAAAATGAAAACTCTGCAATCCGTTCGAATTTGCATGGAAATTGCACACCATTTGCATAGAATTCAGGTTCGAATTTCAGTTGAGGGCGGGAAAAAAATGAAAAACGACCGGAGAATTTCAACAATTAATCTTCGATTTTAATGAAGTGAATAGGAATTATGGCCGCGGCGAAACGTTCCGGGGAAAAAGTTCGCCTATCGAAAAGCCATAGGGATCGGATACCCGCCGAGCGCGGGACTTTTATCAGTGGCAAAGCGTGAATTACCAGCCATCGATAATTTCCCATTTAAATCTATGGAAAAGAATCGATTTATAAGGAACATCCTGATAATCGATCCTTCCCCATAGGTTTAAATGGCAGATCTATCGATTTATCGCGAAGCACGATACGCTGCTGCTTTTATCTCGACAAAAATACATCTTGGCGCGGGCGGCGACTTTACGAGCCTTTTATCGCTTGTCCAAGCAAAATTGAAATCCTTTCAGCTCCACCTCGGCGCGTAATAAAACCAAAACTCCGTAGCGCTCATTAATGGTTATGAGATATGAGGGCCGCCCCCGGCCCCTCCCCTCCAACGCGCCCCGGAACATTTGCTTTTCCCTCTGCAGCCGTAATTAAATGTCTGAATCATCCCCCACTTGCCTCCGTTTCGATATCACTGGCCCGCGCAGGTGATATCGCCGCGATATCTCGAAATAGAGCGCCCTTGTAGGAAGGGCATTGCCAGGTTAGATTGAAGAGAAAACGAGCACCAGTTCCACGTCCTTTGAAGAAACGGTTTAGTGCAAATGTCTGTGGAAGTTACGTCTTTAGTGACCTTTATTTTGGGTAGGCACTACCCCTGCCAAAACTAGGGTCCATAGTCTTGCGAGAGTAGGGCAAGTGTTTTCCTAAAATTTAGACAACTACTTTTTACCTATCTCTTGAGGCAGAAGCACCAACCGCCCACTTGTCTCTATATAAGCGTTAAATTTGTGCCTACGTTTATTTTTGATCGAAAAAATGATTTTAATATGGAAGCACTATCGATTAACCCTCAGGTCCCACAAGTGGGTCTTATGTAAAGTGAAACGATGTGGGCGGAGTAGAGATTGAAAGCTATTTATAGAGGTAGATGAAGAAAAGGTGGTGAAGGAAGAAGAAAAAGAAGGAAGACATGAAGAAGAACAGAGAATAGAAAATACGCTTTCCAGCCACTGTGGGAACGAGAGGTAGATTTCGACTAATCGTTTCTATGAAAACAGTTGCGCCTAATGAGCCTGACAGGTCGGAAAATCGTCCCCCTTGAACTTGAGATTTTCTGGATAAGGGGTGGTTTTAAAGGGTAGGTGAATACAGGTTGTTTTGAAGGCCACGACGAGACGAGTTTTTTGAGGTATCACCGACTAAGATCGGACGGGTTCTAAAAATCAGCCCTCTTTGGACTTGAGATTTTCTGGATAAGGGGTGATTTTAGAGGGTAGGTGAATATAAGTTGTTTTGACAGGAGTGTGAAAGAGGGTAAAGAAGGAGCAGAAGGAGAGGAAAAAGAGGAAAACTTTATTTTTCTTCGTATTTTATTATTCCTCTTACTCTTCCTCTTCTTCTACTTCTTCCTCTTTCTCCTCTTCTTTCTCTTTATCTTCCTCCTTTCCTCCGGATTTGAGATTTTTTTTGCGGCACTATTAAGTGTAGTATTGCAAGGTTAAATTAAATATGAAAGGTCCAAGCCTGTAGCCACGCTTAAACTCTAGATCTAGAGAGAAAAGAATATCCCAAAACGAAGTTTTCACTTAAGATGGCATCACTCCTCAGGCCAGGATACACCTCTGAGTTACAAGCGCTTGGCGAAAATGAAATACCAATAGGCACGGAGGATTTCGGTAGTCAGACGTCGAGCGCTCGGAATCCTTGTTTCCTATTGGTGTTCCGCTTTCAATAAGAGCTTGTAACTCGCAGGTGTATCTGCCGCTTAAGGACGCACATGAGCACATTCTCGTTGTAAAGGTTCTCGTCCTCGAGTCGCGATACCTCGAACGGCGGGAGATCGAGAGGGGGTTTGTAATGAGTTCGGTGGCGAGTTGACTAGTCAAATATGCCGGTTTTATTACCGGAACGCTTCCGCTCAGGTGGCGAAGCCGTGCCGCGCCGCACAGTGGACCGAGTCAATCAGAGACGTCGGACATAAACTTTTTAACTAAAACTGTAAATTTTTATATTTAATTCGTCGCATTTTTAATTTTAAGGGGTGCTTCTAGCAGGATATTTCACGAGAAAACCAATGGAACCACTTTCGGAACCTCAAGGTTTTGTATAAACGGAGTTACAAGCTTTCAAAGTTTCCGAATTTTGTCCGATCTCTCGTATTGTTCCGAACCGCTGTGTGCCGCGCCGCGCTACCGAGAAGGGACCGGGCCGCCGCGTCGATTGAAATATGATCTAGCGCGCTCCTGCCTCCTGGCTCCCGCCGTATAAAAGCTAACAACGTGAAATTCTCAATTATGCTAACAGATTGTTTGAGCTAATATGCAAAGCTAACGTGTCGGCATTTCTATGCCAGGTTTGTTTGTGCTTTGCGGGCTGCGTCCCGTCCTGCCGCGGCGCAGCCGGTAAGTGGAGCCTGACAACCATCGCGATCGTCCTAGTGTTGCTGAAACGCCGTATGAATCTTCCGGACGTTGCAAAATTTCGCCCGATAAAAAATCAATTTTTGTTGAGAGTTATTAAGGATTTTTTTTTTGAAAACTACAGAGACTGTGTAGATTCGACCATGAACGAAATTTTTAGCAAAATTGGTAGGAAAATATTCGTAAGTTTCCCAAAAATTGATTTTAAATGAGATGAAATTTGGCAACTCCTGCTGGATTTTATGATGTTCTTCCTTAGTGCAACGGAGCATGTGTAACATCATTCTGTGTTCACTGAAATAGGGACGCACAAGATTACTGAGAATCTGAAGCTGCACTTGGATAATGACGCGATTACTGAGTTCTGGCCTGGACGATATTCCAACGACGCGACATATAGTGAATCTAGAGGAGGTGATAGTGATTTCAGGAATTGTATCCGTTGGTGTCATCGGATGCACGTGAAAGTTAGCTGCGGTGTACTCAGTCATTTGGACCATATTTTGCAAAAAGGAATAACTATTTTTGGCTCATTTTAGAAAGGACATATGGATTCCATTTTGCACAAAGGAGTTGAAAAACGCTGACTATGCGAGTATAAATATTAAAGCCTAACAGAGCGGAGCGGCGCGCAGCGTGCTGCCAGCGCAACACGCGCACTGGCGCCTACAAACCTAAGTGGATACTTTACGCATTGCACAATGCTTGAAGTATCCACTTAGGTTTGTAGGCGCCAATGCGCGTTTCGCGCTGGCCGCCTGCCCGCCGTACGGCGGCGCCTGAAGCAACTATTTCACAACAGAGGTGTTGCACAGTATCATACGAAATTGAACGTATTAAGAATGACAGGCATCCTTTAAAAGTACAGATCTTTCCTCGCAAAATAAATCAAGATACTTATCGCACACAGGAAAAATCTAAGAGCCTTCAGCTGAGGCAAATATAGAGGTTTATCCGGTTCAGGTATGACAAGGTGGGGATTTCTTAAAAGATAATTAAGTCATGTTACACCAAAGAGGTGTAGAGAGTTTTAGTGAATTTTGTCTTATGGAATTGACGCTCCCCCATTTTCACCAAAACTCTTAACTATATATTATTCTCCGTTGGACCAAACAGACAAAACAAAAAAACAAGCCAACCCTCATTCTTCCAAGACATTATACATTTTCATCCAGAAACGTCGTGAGTGAATGTCGTTTGTACTTACATGTGGGCCAATTAACTTTGGGTCTCAACTGGCACGTGGACCGAAACTCCCGTGCCGAAAAAACGCGTGGACAAAAAATCGTCGACGATATGTCCTATAGCCAATTTTGGAAATAATGATGTCCCTCCAAAAATTTTGGAAATCGTACTTCCAACTGGGGATTGGAGGCTGAAAAAAACTATATAAAGGATCCCAAGGCACTACTAGCTGTAGTTTGTCAAACGGGTCATGTAGTTTGTCCAACGGTCCAAATACTAAACTTGATCCCAAAAAATGTGTTTCAACTCTTTCAACATACTCCTGCAATCTGGTGATTAAACCAAGGGCATAGTTTCTTGACGTAAAATATGTCGTGATAATTTCAAGCTACGGTGCCAATTCGTTCTTCTTTGATAAAATATAATGGGGAGGGGTGATTTTGAAACAACGTGAATGAGATACGCGTTTTTTCACCTTTGCCGTCCATTTGTGGAATAAACAATAAAGCACAGCGGTGCCGAGTCAAGGAAGAACGCCGTATGAACATTCGAGAGTTGCCAAATTTCCTTCCATAAAATGTTCATTTTTGAGGAAAGTTATGATAATTTTTCCTTAAAATTTGCAGAATCTTTAGGTAAAATTGTGAACTAAATTATCTGAAAAATTTCAAGGGAAATATTCATAAATGTACCACGAAATTCGCATTTTATGAAAGGAAATTTGGCAACGCTTGAAGGTTCATACGGCGTTTTTCCTTAGCACGGCAGAGCGGGTCACTGACCCATTAATTCTGCCTGATGTATCTAATCTTCTCTTTTGTCGGTGTTATTTATTCGGGCCTTGTTGTTTGTTCGCAGGACTACCTCGTGTGGATTTTTCAAACACCGCCAACACAATTAACAGCACGAACTTGTTCCCGTATTTCGATTTGAACGTCGAGAGGAACGTGACGACTGCCGTGGGTCAAACGGCTTTTTTACACTGTAGAGTGGAGCATCTAGGCGATAAATCGGTGAGTGCTTTTCAAAACTACTATCCCAACTTTACGTTCGTCTCATCAATTAACGTCAAGTGGCATCCTCTAGGCAGGATAACGAGGGTTGCCATCAGGAAGGAGACAAGGAACTGTCGGGGAATTTTTTCCGATTTGCAGTACTGCCATTTCCCGGAACTTTTTAGAATTTTTTTTTAGAAATTTGTGAGGTACCCCCGCCCCCCTACCCCGAAGGGATCAAAAACTGGAAAGTATCTAAAAAAGTTTCCCCCTCGATATGAGGAAAAACGTCTTAAACCGCGAATCGATATCATAATTAGAACTAAAGTCATGGCTAGTGGTGCGTGACTTTTGAATGACCCTGTATCTAACTGTTCATTCCCGAAAGTTATGGAATTTACCTCAAATTGATCCAAAAGGTCACAGGGAAAAGGAAAAAGTAGTAAGGGCTCTACATTCTTTCCGTTGCCGTCAGTACTATACAGAGGGCCTGCAAGTACCCTCTGGTTTTAATCGACCGATGATCTCTAACACCAAATAATACAGATCCTTGATGTAAAGTCTGTGACGAATTGGACACCCTGTGCTTAAACTTACAATCCCTCCCAAGAGACACTATTTTACGAACTTGGATTGAAACTTCCGGAAGAATGCCTCCAAGAGTTGCAGGTGTCGAATTCGCCCTTTTTGAGCTTTGCGCTTTCCCTATTTTGACGGCGGTTTCCCCCTTCTTCCTCTCCATCCCTCTCTCCTGTGAAGTTCAAACCGAACATTACCAGGTATTTGGGAACTGAGTGTCGGTATCAAGAAAATTACTTTGAAGGGGTTTAATTTTAAACACCCGATATTTAGGATCTTCAAACTAAATACTCCTCTATAAATTGGCCATGAACTGTTCTCTCGACCCATTTTTCATCTTTTTTCTCAAAAATTTGTGCGTTATCGACATAATTCACATTACCCTATCGGGTGGGTTCACACTGACCCTTGAGGGTTCCCATGAGAGGCCTGCCAATTTTGAAACAAACCGAGTGACACTGACTTTCAATTGGACGTATTTGAATCCGTGAGAACGGAAACACACCAACTCGAAAAAATGAAAATAATCAAGACACACACAAAACTGCTTATTAGGTGAAGAAGTTAGTCTAAGAAAACGATTTTTGGTGCCTAAAAGCAAGTACTTAAGGAAAATTTAAATGTCTAAGTTGGAACAGATACGGTAACTTATTCAATGACCTTTACGAAAATTGTCTGTCCTTCGTGAAAAGTGAGCATTTTCGAGGCACCGAGTTGGTGTGTTTTCGTTCTCATTGATTCATATATGCTAAAAGGAACTATATTACATGCAAATCCTATGCACATAGTTCCTTTTAGCATAAAAACGTCCAATTTTTCCCTATAAATATTACACGATACGATATTTCGGAGTGAAAACGAAATCCGAGAATCACCACACCATGTGAACTGAGGAACCTGCTCTTTGTTTGGAGTGGAATTCGCTCTCGCAGAGCTGGAGTATCACTTTTCGCAAAGTAACCATCACTTTTATGTAAGTAGCGGATATCTCTATTGATATTAACATCAGTACTGCCGTGCTAAGGAAGAACGCCGTATTAACATTCGAGAGTTGCCAAATTTCCCCGAATAAAATATGCATTTTTGACGAACTCAATGCATATTTTTCCTTGAAATTTTTAGATATTTTAGATTAAATTGCAGACGAAATAGTCTGAAAAGTTGGAAGAAAAATATTTACAATTTCCCCCAAGAAATTCGTATTTTATCTGAGGAAATTTGGCAACGCCTGACGGTTCATACGTCGTTTTTCCTTAGCACGGCAGAATGGAGGCTCCGAAATCCAAATTGGATCCGAACAGCAACAAGCTCCGGAGTGAAATTCCGAATTTCACTCCAAGAATTCTAAACGTATACTTGACAACAGTGTTGCAGGAAATGCGAATCCATAGACTCATAGACCCATAGACTAGTGGCAACTGGTGAGGCAGCTATTTATGCTTATTGCCCCCCGTGCCCCCCTCTCCTACCTCACCCCACCCTCAAACATCATCGACGTCACGGTCCATGAAAACGCACCTTCCCAGATCTTGGTACGGAAACGTGTCGGAGAGAGCCTACCTGGAGGCAATGACGTCACGGTGATGGGGCGGGAAGAGCAGTGGGGAGGGGGTTTAGGGTAGGACGGCGGGGACGCGAGGTTCGTGACTCTCCGTCCACCTGGCCAATTATTCGCCGCGGCGACCTCAGGGCCCGAGGGGGGCGCTAAGGGAAGGGCGGGGGTGGCGCGGGGGCCCCGGCCAATTCTGCACATCTGGGGGTCGTCGGATGTGACACGAGGTTGCCGCCCTTGCACTACCAGTACATTTTTGGGAGAGCTAGTTGGGAGTGGTGGGTATTATGGTACGTTAAATGAGCTCTATTATTTTATTTTATTTTTTTTTTTAAAAAAAGAGAAAAAAGACGATTAAAAGGGTTGATTGGTTTTAATTATAGTACGTCCAGGTTTTAGTTTTAGCATGCCCTTTTTAGTATGACTCGCGCCTTCAAAACAGTACACAGAGTTTAAGCAGTTTAGAGATGTTTTCTCTTTTAGTGAGAATGCACGTAAATTGTAGGCATAATTGTAACTGAACTTTCAGGTCGGGAAATTTACGAAAACGAACGAACAATTTTTTTTAAAAAATACTTAATTTTTATGGGATAAAAATTATTTGTTTTCAAAGAATTGAAAGTCTTAAAAAATGTAAGTTTAGTTGTAAGTTTTACTTGAAATCACTGGACGAGGCGGCGGCATATATGTTTAAGCGGCGAGAGGATCGTTCGGATGGGGTATCCTCAGGTGAAATATCCCCAAAAATCGCGACAAACGAATTTTCCTCTCGTAGGGGTTCTATCCCACTGGACCCTCTTCTCGGTTTGATTTGATCTTATTTGTCGAGATAATGCTGAGTGACAGTAAAGAATCGAAGTCAAAACTTCGCCGAAAAATCAAGTGCCAGGAACGGAAATAGGGAGGTTCTTGGGACGTTCCCAGTGGTTCTTTCAGAACCAAGTTATTATCGTGTAAAGTACCTATACATATAAGGAGAGTATAGACAACTCAAAATATGTAGTTCTTAGGGGCCAAAAGGACTGTCACTGTCAATCTTTAGACTCTGATATCAAACGAAAATGGACAAAAAAATTCATAAGGAAGCATTCTTCCGTAAAAATGAGTAAGTTTATGCAAAAACCAAGTCAAATACGTGCTTCACCATCGACAATTCCCAACAATTGTGATCAAAAATCACTCTGGATAATTTGAATTCATAGATTGCCAACCCTTTTGGGGTCTAGAGCTCCATCACCTAACCTCAAAATTTTCGACTTGTCCCTACTCTCCCTATATAGGTACTCTATTACCGTGTGTTAGTAAAAATAAATGAACAAATTTCGAAGAAAAAATGGAGATCCTTGATTGAAATTCAAACTTGGCGACGACGCGGAGCACCCGATCGGATTTGCTTACTCAATAGGGGTTTCGTTGCCGCTGTTTCGGATGACTTGGGATGGATTGCGGACAGAATTCACCCGGACGAGTGAATAGCAAGCACCGAGAGGGGGGGGGACGAAGGGCGGGGAAGGGGCTGACGGCAGCATCCAAATTTGCTGACAGCTCCCGACACTTAGTCACAGGCGCCGCTTCGCTGCCGGGGGCCCCGAGGGCGGAGGGGCGGGGGCGGCGGGGGGCGCTCGGGGGCTATTGTACCGCGTCACCAGTTGTGCTCGGTGCGCCAAAGGCCACATTACTAACCTTTGTTTCTTCACCTAAATAGGTGGGCAAATAGCCTTGCGTGTGCACTCCGGGAGCGCTCAAACGGATTCGGCTCCGTTTCAAGATGGCGATGGTGCACGTCAGCCGATTGATGGATTTTAAATTGGACTCGTTTTCTAACTGCTGGTGGAACGGTGGTCTAATTCTGAAGGATGGGATTCACTCTCATGTGGTTTTATAATAATAATACGAGGAATTGTAAAAACTTCAGTTGAGTTTAGCTACGGCTTGCGGATATGAGTAATGTTGAGGGTTACTAGAGGCCTCGATAGACGATCAAATTCCCGAACCAATTCCGATCAAAGTAGCATCAAAGTGTCGGGAGTCATCAGTCTTAAACTCATTAATTTGCTTCATTTTAAAATGAAAACTTGGCAGAAATGTTTCCTGTGGCAGGAAATGATGAATGGAGGCACTCCGTTCTGATCTTACTTTGAACATAAAAGTGCGGCCCGTCAAAGTTTGATGGTAGATGGTGACCACCAGTCATCAGCATGTCTACTTTGATCGGAATTGGTTCGGAATTTGATCGTCTATGCAGGGCTTCAATTCCTGATCATATGTTGAATTGCGTCAATCAGACGGAAACCAACGCAATGGAGATGTTGCATGTGTGAGGAATTTGCGATTTGACTGTTGATTTTTATGCAAGAGTTCGCGAGAAACACGATGGTGCCACTGATTTTCTCTGAAATCAACTCCCAAGCTCAAGAAAAGCTCTCAAGTTGAGGCAAACATGGAGGGGGTATCCCACGCTATCCTGAGAGTCCACGTCTACATCAAGACGAATTCTCCGTGCAAAGAATGGGAGTAAATACATTGACAGGACTGCCACTTTATTTGGGTACTTTAAAACTGAAAACACGACAACCCTGCTAATGTATTTGCTCCCTATATTTGTATGGAAAGTTTGTTTTGATTTAGAAGTGGACTCTCAGGATAGCGTGGGATATCACCTCCATTTTGCTCTTAACTTGAGAGCTTTTTTTGAGCTTGGGAGTTGATTTCAGTGAAAACCAGTGGCACCATCGTGTTTCTCGCGAACTTTTACATAAGAATCAACAATCAAATCGCAAATTCCTCTCGCACGCAACATCTCCATTTTAAAGCATCTTATATCGTCACATTCCGAGCAAAGTATCACGAGCACCATGCAACGTTTCAGAATTCCCGCTGCCATTTTATATTTGTTTCATAGACAGTTAAGGCAAAAATAATGCTAGGTAACTTGAAATACAGCAGTTAAAAGGTTCACATGCCTTATTCGGTGGAGAGATTTACTCGAGTTAGGTTCCAACCTAAGAATACAACTACATCAACTCCGGTGTGTTGCACAGTATCACGCGCTTTGAAGGCGTTTTATGATGATCCGACCGCGACCTACGAAGAGTTGATGCGCTAACTTTGAGAGCTGTTTGCGCTGCATATTTTCACCTTCCGGCCAATATATCACAAACGCCATGCGACGTTTAGAAATTTACGTTGCAATTTTATTTTTTACAGAGAAATCATTCAACGAAGCTGTCCGAAAATTTCACTGAATTTTCATTGTGCTGCCGATAAAATTCAGTGAAATTTTCAAACAGATTCAACCAACAATTTCTCTGTAAAAAAATCGAATGGCGGCGAAATTTTGAACTGTTCCTGCCTGCTGCCCTGAGAGTTTTTTTTGAGCTTGAGAGTTGATTTCAGAGAAGACCGGTGGCACCATCGTGTTTCTCGCGAACTATTACATAAGAATCAACAGTCAAATCGCAAATTCCTCACACATGCAACATCTCCATTCAGAGGGAGTAATACTTGATCTGAATGAGCCTAATCAATTTTTCAGAGGACCAGTAGGGTAATATTCAAAAATAATTCATTTATTCCGAAATTTTTCATTTATACTGAGATGATTCGCTACGGGCATTTTTTCTCAAAAGGAGTCAATGTTGTCAATCAATAGGTATGTATTGCTTAAAAATTGGTTAGAGTCAAGCAAAGTATTTACCAAAAGAAGAATACGACTATTCGTGTTTACCTGTCGGGCGTTTCGCATAGCTGAGTAACTGAGGGCACTTTTTCGCGATTCGAACCACAGCCCACCGCCACCCGGTTGAAAACGAAATTCACTGAAGGGATCCGGCTCGAGTTGGTTCCCTTTCGTAAATTAATTTGCGATCTCGAAAGAAGTCAAGACATAACCAGCTGTTACTTTGTTTCTTTCTGTGAGATGATCCAATCCATAGAAACACAGAAAAGAATCAGTCACATTAAGTAATTTTAATTGAACACTTTGAGTTATAAATTTAATTCTTTAGGTTTATTCAAATAAGTACCAAAAAATGTTTTTGTTGACAGATAGCAAAACTTCAGTTGTCTCAAGCGACTAACAAAAACGAGGAAGCTACAACTTTCGATTCGACTTTCTCAAAACGGCTGGAGGCCTGTTAGTTCCCTTTCTCTTAAATGCGATCCATATGATCCCAAAGAAATCTAGTGGCGAGTACTAGATTTCTGGCATTGCCTGTCATGCGGCTTGTAAACCTTATACCAAATGTATGATCAAAACTGATAGAAGTCTAGTCCTGATTACCAGATATCCGAGGATTGCATGTATAATTTGAAATATAGTAACCACCATCATTTTTAGTTTACCGCGTTCATCATCTCTTTCGTAAGAATAGGTACTTAGTATTTTTTGGGCGTAAGAGTTGTTCACAAGTTCGCAGTATGTTGAAGTTCTTTTAGCCAACGTGCGTAAAAAATTCAGCATGAAGCTGAAAATCTCAATATAGAGGGAAAAAGCTCATAAATGAGCACAATTTTCCCTCAAAGAGATATGCTGTTTGGTGCAACACTAGTTACGACGGTCGTAACTAGTGTTGCACGTTGAGGGAAAATTGTGCTCTTATGAGTTTTTTCCCTGTATATTGAGGATTTCAGTTTTATGCTAAATTTTCAACGCACGTTGGCTAAAAAAAAAAAACTCCAACATACACAGTCTTACGACCCGTGCATCCATCGCAATCAGTTCTTGTGCACAAGTTTCAGTAATTTTAAATGGAAGAGATCTTGGAAATTGTAATCATGCTGTAACTAACGAGTAATAGGTTGGAAATGGAGCTTTTTGCGGACAGAAATTGAAAATTTGTTGCTAATAGATCTCTCCCACTCTCATTTAGTTTTGAGGTCGAATGAAATGAACAGCCAAAGCTTCGGCAAAGTTCGACAAAGACGTTTCATCCCTTTGTTATTAATACCTAATGTTTAATGAGAAAAAGAGCTGTTCGCTGGTATTTAGTGGTTTCTAAAGTAATGAAGTCTTGGAAATCTTTGATTGCAACTTGTAAATAATTAATGACTAGACACTTTACAAAATCGTCTTATCGCAGAGTTCTTGTTAAGAGCGAGACACCTTTGTCACTGAAGTTTTTAAGGATTTCATTGAAGATCTAATCCTAGAAACCACTGTATATTCGTAAATAGCTTGCTTCTAAGAAGTTCTATCTGTTACCAGAAAAAAGAAAGAAATGAATTAATAATTAGGCTTTCCACAATTTTCACAGGGCCACTGTCGTTACCAAGTACTCCAAAAAGTTATTTCCATCTCATATTCTTAGCTGAAAAATGTGTTATCAGTCAAAGAAGCGTAATAATATTGGTAGGCAACTTTATTTAAAAAGAAAACGAACAACTTAACAATCTCCTTAACTCTATTTAGTTCACTGATTTTTAAACCAACGCTGCTTCATGTTCGCAGAAACTAGTCCTCTAGGTGTGATTTTTCCGTTCTTCTTCACTTGACAATAAATATTCACAGAAAATCATCGGAAAGATTTTTGTAAGCTTTCTATTAAAATAATAAAATGCATTAATTTACAATGCATTAAGTATACAAGCCTTTGATGCATGTCATAGCATCGCACTGTCGAAATTATTTGAACGAGCAATGCTTCTATTTTATTTGTAGAAAGCATTTCCATTCTGTGATTTTCTCATGGAGTCATGTATTAAGAATGAAATGCCGACTCTCCCAGCAGAATCGAATTCGCTCCCGGGCTTGTAAAGATAAGAAGCCGTATTGGTAGTCGTTTTTCAGTCCGCTGCTCTCTTGAGGTAGACTTCATATAGTTTACACTTTCATCAAGGGAGGATCAAAGGAGCTTTCGACATAACATCATAAAAAAAAATCTTTTTCCAAGCCCCGTGTAAAATTCAGCAATTAAATTTTGAAAAAATGCCTTTGCGAGGGACTACAATACTTTGTTACCACAAATAAATAAAAATTCAAAATAATGGATTCTACGATTTTGATCAACTTAAATGGAAGTGCAGATTCAGGCCAACCTGATAATTTGAAAAACCTGTTTCATTTTCCTTTTTTGTATTTTGAAAGTGACCAATTATTCTAATCCCCTGCAAGGATTCATGTCTATTTTTATGATGTTAAACCTTACTCGATGTATGTAATAATCCTCCTTTTTTTATGATGCAACATTGAAGATCGGCATGAACCACTCCCAATCACGATGTGAATCATTTGAGGGGCTTGGAGGAGAAGGCACATAAGTGCAATTTTTGCCATTTTGAGAAATACGTGTTTGAAGTTTCAAAATTACATGGAGCCTTATGGCGGTAAGAAAGTCCCAAGTGACTCTTTGATGCTTTAAAGTTGGATTTTACTTGTATATTTTTCACAGAATATACTTTCAAACTAGTTTTATAGTTGAGTTCATGAACATCCGATTTTTTTTCAAAAACTGCACTAATGCGCCTAGTCCTCAAAGCCCCTCATTAGGGGCCTCACTTAGTAAAGGAACAAATGGAACGTGTTAAACAGAAAGGAACCAAGCCACATCGGCTATTGCCAAATTTAATCGGGCAATTCAATTTTTTACATGAAAACGGTTGTGCGGATTTTTGTGCAAATTTCAGTGGATTTTCTCCACAGTGCGAAGCAAATTACTGAAAATTTTTAAAGAAATCCGCACCAACGTTCTCTCGTAAAAAATGAAATTTCCCTCAATGGAAAAAAAACACATTGGATCTAGTGTCCAGACTCTTGAAAACATCGACAAGAAAAAATACACTTGATTCAATTGGATTTTTGCTTAAATCAAGAACCAAGCCTCTTAATTTGAGCGGATTTCCTTTTGATCCAAGCAAAAATCTGATTGAATCAAGAGTACTTTTTCTTGTCAATGTTTTCAAGAGTCTGGACTCTAGATCCAATGTGTTTTTTTTCCAGTGCTGTTTAATTTGGCAATAGCTGATGTGGCTTGGTTCCTTTCTGTTTAACGCGGTCCAAATTGGAGTGAGCAAACTCTGGAACGACGACGAAAACAATCCAAAGTCTCGAACTTACACAAGATTGGCGGTCAATGAATCGATGAAACCAAAGACAGCACCGCATGTAAGTGAAATCCAGTACCAAGAAGCTCGTTCGACAGGCGTTCAAATGCGTCGGCGAGATCTTACGTCGGGGAAGCTCGGCGAAAACTTCTGGAAGGAAGTTAAAAATTATTCCAAGCCGAGGAGCGGAATCAAAGCCGACAGAAAGTTTCTGGTCGAGACAGCGGCGAAACACTTCGGACACGACTCGGACAGCCGGACGGAGCCTTTTTGCGTTCCTCGATATCGCGGCGGGGGTTTCAGCCAATTTGATTTGCTTTGGCCCCTCCGTTTTAATGAGCAAAACGCGGCGAGCAAATAAATTTATCTTCCTTAGAGTGATTCCCGCTCAACACGTACGTCCATTTGTCAAACTGTTCACATATTTCAGCGCGGCTACTTACTCTGTCTCTGGAACTCCGCCGAATAATACTCTTGTAATTCTCCGACCCTTTCTTCTTTCTCGCGGTATCGACTTTTTGCCCCTTGTTTTACCCTTGCCATTTTGGACACTACGGGTTGGCAGAAACACTGTCGGCGAAATTCGTCGTATCCGACGAAGCAGCGTAACTGTATTTCAGTTTTGTCAAATTTTTACTCGCAAATTGTATTTTTACTCAGAGAAACCTGGATATTTTCAACTGAAAATTTTACTGAATTATCCTCATAATCTCCTGCAAAAATTACACAAATTTTGAGCAGAAACTGCAAAGGTGCATTCTTGTAAAAAAATTGAATTGTTTGAGCCAAGTTTGCAGTCTTGGAATGAAGTTACGTTCCTTTGTGTGGGATTCGATGAATTCAGCCATTTGTCGTAAAAGCTGCTTACAACTTTTGCCGGACTGCTCAGATTGCGTAGCTTTGTGTTCGATCTGCAACTGAACGGTAAGAGCATTCCCCTCGAACTTTACCTCCAAAAATCTACCACATTTATACTCATTTTGCTATAAATTATTGGCAAACGGATTTGCATAAAGTGAGCAACTCTTCAACGCTTAAACGACGGTCACAGCTAAATAAGCTAAAAAACGAGGCCGTAGTACGCATTTTCTATATTCGGCTGTGTTACCCACGTATAGCTCTGGAAGTATCACTTCAACTAACTAGCACAATATGGAAGGGGAGATAGGATTAGGGCACGCATTGATGACGGCGTAGCGATACAACTATTCGTGCTTATTGGATGACCACGTTGTATCACCAAAATTGAAGGCGCTATGGCGTGAGGCGTGAACTCGCAATGCTCCGCTTCATGCTGCTAGTGAAACATCTTTCAGATTCGAGAGAAAATCTAAACAACGAGGATCGATCACGTCTTCCCTAGGTGTATTGACACTTGACTTGCTTCTGTCTAAATGTCTAAATGTTTATAAATTCCTCTTTTAAACGGTTCAAGTGAAGAAGAAAAGAAATCCTGTTCAAATTCCATCACACCGCGACCATGCAAAAATATTAACACGCATCCGCAGGTGCGTGAGTTTAGTTCTCCCAATCAAACTTGCCTTATCTCTGCTAAAATGAATGAAACCCCGTAGATCACTTCATTTTACCGTTCCAACGATTCGCGTAGCCCCGTGCGTGTTCGCGAAAGACGCTCCCGGAAAAACTCGGCAAGAGCGAATCTCATTTCCAGCGCCGGTTAAAAATTACTGCCGTCCTGTCTACTAATTTCCCGTTAAAAACGAACTGAGCATCACTTCCGCCGGTCCGAGAGGAGCGCGACATTAAAGCAAGACGCAAAACTATCTAACGAAGAATAATATTTACTCAGCCACGGGAAGAAGCCGCGCTACGGTCGCAAACTTTCGCGAGACAACTTGTTTGCCCGAAAACTTGCTCGCTGCGAATTAGCCGCAAACCTCGAAAAAGGGGTCGGAGCGAAAACCACTTTGCGTTCCCCGACGGGTCCGGCAGACGGGGACGGCAGGGGACCCCGACGGGGGGGGGGGGGGGTTTCAGAGGGGGCGCAGGGGAGGATACAGATCTAAATTCGCGCGCCCGTCCGCGATTTATCCTGGTTAGCGGTTATCTGGCCGGTGGCCGGCGGCCGCGGCATCGGGATTGATTTATTCAAAAGCGGAAATAGGCCCTCCGCCTTTCCGGCCGGGCCGTACCTGCATCGATGCCCTATTCATCACTCAACGCCGCGTATCGGGGCTCATCATTAATCTCGCCGGCCGCTGTCTCGAACCGGTTTCGCTCCGGAGCGATTTTTATTTATTTAATTTTCTTGGCGTTGTCAAAGCCGGGAGCGCGCCGCCGCCCGAAACAGACTTAAATTGATTAACATCATTTCGTCGTAATTTTTTTTCCCGCCCGTCTGCACTGCGCCACCGCCCCCCTCTTTTTTAATTGAATTGACCGTCGCGACGGGGCGGGCGCCCCCCGCGCTCGAGCTGTGACTAAATAACCCCTCCCTTTTTCTCCCCGCGAAATTCTCGCCGCTCACCTCGCCCCCATCAATTGCGCCCCGGCCCGATCAGCGTTGATTTTCGTCCGGTGCGCCGGTGAGGGAATTTCCGTCTTCCGGAGATGGATGGCCCGCTGACAAGACCCCGATGGGATTGACTTAACGACCCCGCAATTGCCAAGATTTAGGAGCGTCTTTAAATTACGTGACGCTAAATTTGCAGTTTTTTCACCTCTTTTCTCGCCCTGTTAGCGAAAGTGACTCGACTTAAACAGAAATTTTCTTGAAGTTGCCGTCGAGAACATTTGAACCAAATTCAACAGGACTGCGCTGGGTTGCATCAAGTTTGATACCATTCAATCGTATTTCTCCAAAACAGAACTGCGTCCATTATGGCGTGAGCCCTGTTATGCATATGAGGACTTATCTATAACAATAGCGGATGTGAAAAATTACCTTTCCGAAACACGCTTAAAAACTGTTTTTTTTCACACAAAAATTTAATACGTGTGGCTGTGGCATAATGTATAGATCTCGAAGACCACATCTCAAGTGTTTTCTCAAAATTTTCTCGATGCCAAAACAGTTTTTTGAATATGTTTCGAAAAGACAATCTTTCACATCCGCTATTGTTACAGATAAGTCCTCATATATTCTCATGGGTCTCAGGGCTCATGTATTAATGCACATACTTCTGTTTGGCAGAAATACGACAAGTCCATACAATGGAGGGGTGTTCATTTGTTCAGCATGTAGAAAAATTCCTACTACATCAAACCAAACCGGTTGACAGTTGAAAGCTCGATGCTCAAGAAACGTAGTTTCGAGAAAAATCCCTCGGAAATTATTATCGTCTATTTTTAAGATCCTCGATATCTGGATTAAAATGAAACTTTTCTCCTTCTGTTGAGACAATGATGAACTAAGCGCCTCGCAATTACTTATTATTTCCTATATTCTTTAGATCACTGGAGGGAGTTTCCGGTCAAAAACTAGAAATCGATCAAACGTGGCAAAAAAAGAGCCTAAAAATTACATTGATTTTATTACAATAATTTATTTAAAACAAAAAAATATATTACTTCTCTTATAAACTTTATCGGTCATATTTATCAAAATGTTATGACACCTTTTCCTTGCCGATTTTTCCAAATCGCTCGTTGAGTACGAGGCATTGCATTGTCCAGTTGCTTGAAACGGCTGTAGTAGAAAAACAAGCAGGAAGCTGCAACGCATTCGCGTCGGAAAGCGGCTCTGGCGACGGTAGTTGTTACGCGTTTACGGTTTCCTTGGTAACCTTTGTTTGCTATCAGCTGATGTCGAGTAGTATGACTAGGAAGCTCCAACCACGGCATTCTTCGAAAAAAGCGCGAAAACTTATAGATTTGAATTTTCAAATTTTAAACGTAAAGTACATTTTTTCCAGTGCGAGATTAAAGCACAGATCCGTTTTGAATTATTGACTGTATCACCATGATTCCAAAAATACACTACACAACATAGCATTCGCTCACAGGAAAAAGATATCAATTAAAATAAAATCAGTCCCCCCTAAACAGCAGAAAAT
>NW_017548003.1:1811793-1841143 GCF_001854935.1 Bemisia tabaci
TCTTATGTCCGTATAGGTTGAGGTTCATTCTGATAAGTCGCTGGTTGACGGCCTCCCAGGTGCCCACAAACTTACGTAGGCTTTTCCGCATGAGTATTGCTACTCCTTGCTGAGCACGCTGATCTTTGGCCACGCCGCTGTAGAATAGATCATAGTCACCGTAATTCTCTGACCCGTGCCCTTTCTTCTTGGTTTCAGTAAGAACAGCGACATCCACTTCAAGCTTCTGGATCTCCGATATCACTTCCGGTAGCTTATTCGAAATGCCTTGGACATTCCACGTCCCAAATATCAATGTCCGTTTTCTTAATTTTTGTCGACGTGTCCGTTTGTTTCCAGTGGTACCGAGGCTCGTTACGTTAGGTCTTTTGACAGTGAAACCTTTTACAAGTACCGGGGAGTCAGCCCGATGACTCAACCCCCAACCTGGAGGACCAGGGTTTGATTTTGGAGTTGCCTCTCCTAGACAGGTTGCTTTCACTTCAGCTCAGAGCCCTGTCTGCCCCTCTAGCAAGTGGTTCATACGCCCAGAGGCCGGTGACCATCTCCACTATGGACCTACTGGATGAATAACATGTCTTTATTTAAAGGCTTAAGACAGGCAAAAATGATCAGATAGCTGCCGACACGGCCAGTGGTGTGGCGTGCTTTGCGATATATCGATTGATCGGCCATCTAAACCTATGGAAAAGTTTCGATAAACAGGGTGCTCGCAGCGAAAACCTTAATAATCGATTATTTACCACAGCTTCAAATGGGGAAATATCGATAGATCGCAAAGCACGCCACGCCCTTGGACACGGCAACAATTTACTCATGAAGGATATCTGGAGGAATATCTTTATTCTTTAGCCTTCTTACTTAAGATCATACCACATTTAAGAATATCATGCCATAGCTATGTAAAATGCATTTGAAGGAAGCTCAGCTTGGCTTGAAACTTTTTTCTAGTTGAATGGATTTCTTTGGCTAGTATTATTTGGAGCTTTCAAATAAAAGAAGAAGATTAGAAAATGTAAAAAAAAAAAATCCTATTACGCGTGCGTGGTTTTCATAACATTATAAGCTGTCGGTTGAGATGGAAAACGAGTGTGCGCTTACCGACGACGAAAATGCAAAAACGCTTTTATCGGTTTACAACGCTGCAGGCTTCTTGTTTATCTACATTTTAATGAAAAGATACTTAAAGTTATTTTTATAATACGTCCCTGATTTTTCTCTCCTGTGTGAAGAATATTCTAAGAAAATTTAAAGCTATATTGTTGGTTCGTTCACTCGTGATAAAATGAAATCTAAGTGGAAATTTTGAAATACCGCGAAGAAAATACGCGTTTTTGAAGTTTCACATCCGTTATGGTATGTCTCTCGGCGAGAGAATGTCCCATAGGTAAGAGTCGGGAGAGCGGAAGGAACATCCGGTTGAAGTTGTAAGTTCTGACATAAACGAGTTGATCAAGGTAAAAGACTGCACCAGCTCCACGCCCTGAGCGGGAATGAATCCTGCAGTTTTTGGCATCTTGTTTTATCAGTTAGCGACCTTTTTGTCAAGTCGTTTCGAGACGCAGTGCTTCCGTGTAAAATGAAACTTACGGAACGCAACTTTGAACTGATAATTTTTCGGTTTCGATGCCAAATCTCGGGAAAATTTCAAGTTTGCTTTCCAGATCAAGTAAAACGTTCATCGCAGAGTTTAAAAATTATGCAGCCTCCTCTCTGAAAATTTGAAAAGTAAAATGTGAATATTACAGAATTGGTTTGTTTTCCAATTTATTTTTTGCCTTTGAGAACAACGTTGCTTCAAACTTACAGGCTGCATCGTGAAACAAAATGCTCATCCCTGGTGATTTTGGAATTATTTTCGTTTTTTTATGCCTAACTTTTGCGACGAGCTTAAGTATAATATTGTGTGAGTGTGGGAGGTCTTCACTTACTCGATTAGCCTGAATTTTCTGTTTTTAAAAAATTCTTTATGTTTCCTGCGCTCCGATTTCTTAAATTTTCGGCTTGAAATTGAGAATCATATCGTAGCAGTGCAAGTTACGATAGTCACCAGAAAATATTCTCATTCTTTGGTCATTTCAATTAGGATGTTCGGAAATATTGTTATATGTTAAGTGTCAAGAAACAAATAATAGTTCATAATCAAGGGAACGAAGTTTTGGTTGGACGATCGTTTTCCAGAAAAACCATATGGTAATACAAATCTAAGGAGTTGGGAAAATCAGGAAGAAGTCAACTTATGTCAGAATCTTACCCAAACTGCCATTCCGCGTAATTTCCGGCATGTGTTTTACTTTATTATAGCTTTGAATACAGCTAGCTTAAGTATTTTATATATTAAATACAGTTTCATATATACATATATGCGTCGCTCAAACAACGCACCGTGGCATTCTGCGACACCCAACACCACAACATATGCCTATCCACCAAAAGTTTATCAGGCAACTGACAACTCAACGGAGTTTGCAGTTTCATACGTTTGAAATAATTAAAAGCCGCCAGATTTGAAACTTCTATTATTTGGACGCTTCAAATGATTCAGTAACGATTTTGCACCCTATTTTCATTTTGCAAGATAATAAAGCACAAGGGATTACTTCTGGCAACGCTCGTCCATGGGAAGCGAATTGAATCCGCGTGCAAAAATTCCCTCTTGATTTTGTCAAGGACTCCCTATATGATAGCGTGATAGCTCAATTTATATCAAGGAACTTGGGGGAACTGTTCTATGGTCGAGCAAAATGGGAGAGATTTGGAGAGGGAGAAACCCCTCCCTCTCTTTCCCTCCCTCCTTCATTTCTTCGGTACGCCCGCCTTCAACGGGAGATTAAACCACTCTCAAACGGAGGCAAAAGAGATAATCTTAAATAAAAGGGTTTTCCGAGCAGCTCCTAAAAATATCATCCCGCCCTACTAACATCAGTTAAATACGTGCTTTGCTTTATCCAAACACACGAGGAGAAGAAAATAGAATTGCGCGCAAGGCACCACGGACAATTACATCGAGATTCGATTAGTCGATTTCCGCAGTTCACGTGATGTTCATTTCGTAAACACGAGGTACTATTTCTCGAGCGACTATTTGCCAGGACATTATTTTTTATCTAGAGGACGGTCTAAGGATCTCTCTAGTATCCTGATGAAAAGAAAACTTCAAAATACCTAACCGAGAATTGACTTGCTTCTTTTCTAGAAATACGAACCCAAACATGAAACTTCCTTTTAAACCTGTGAAAAAAACAAGAAAGTATAAATGAACCATAAGTTGTTTCTCTTTTCGAAGAGTATAAACGGATGACATCACGGATGAAAATAGTAAGCAGTGTTTATATTATTTGAGAGGAACATGATAAATGCAGTTGACAAATTATACAGACTGTATTGCGCTGTAAGAAACTAATATTTTCGGCTCATCCATAAAAGCACCTACCCTCATAGGAAAAGTGATATCCCCTACGAGGTTTCTAAAATGAACCAGAAATGATGGACTACATTTTACAATCAGAAACCACTTTCCTCACTTATTTTAGAAAGAACCTAACATATCGACGGTGAAAGTCGGCAATCACATAACTCGGTTTGCGACGTCGCAGACTTCCTGTCATACTTTATTTTTTAAATGGAAAACTACTCAACGGCAATTCTTTAAAACTGTCATGATTTTTCTTCTCAATGCGAAGAAAATTCTGCAAAAACTTCAAGAAATAATATCAATTTGTTCTCCTTTAAAAAAATGACGTAGAGGCGGAGATTTTCAGACACCGCAAACGGGTTATGTGATTGCCGACTTTCACCGTCGATATGCCATTAGTTTCCCTATACATATGTACACGTGCCCGTACCGGTACGTGCCGGTACTAAGCCACAAAAACACGACAGAAATAGTGGTTCCTGAGTGCAAAAAAAGTCCAGTCGTTAGTTTTTGCATAGTGCAATACATATGGAAATATCATTTGAATAAGTTTTAACTTCGAAGGCGAAAAATTAGCTCTCGTATTCATTTTTTCATAAAATATACATTGAAATGAGTTTCACTACGAATTTCTTTAGTCATCAATGACCCTGACATCAAAATTTTGAGCATGGAGAATTGGTTTACAATTGTAATGAGGAACTAGTTTATCGATAAAAACACGTACATATCTGGATAAGAAAACTGATGGCACGCATGTTCATCCTAAAACGACCCAGAAATATATGAGTTTCTTCTTGCAAAATCAAACAAAATTGCGCTTAATGCTGTCACTAGTGACGCCCTTCAAACTCGATCAGCAGTGTTGGTGCAGCAGCTCGAAGTAAACGTTCACTTTAAACGCCGATCAGTGCTTCCCGGAAAGTTGGACGGATAATTACAGGAGTTCCGTTTTATCCTAGGCTTTTCAGGAAGATCCGTGCCTTTGATTTCCGAGAGGGCACCCTCAAATTGACAGATAAACTTTGACCGTGCCCCGGACGAAGATTGAGAGTTTCAAATTTCACTTCTCGTCACGAAGTAGGTCCGCTTGCCGCTCGCAACTAAAACAACCGAGGAGGGAATCCGTTACTCTGCCGTGCTTAGGAAAAACGCCGCATGAACCTCCAGGCGTTGCCAAATTTCCTTCGTTGAATCACGAATTTTCTGGTAAACTTAAGATTATTTTCTCTCCAATTTTTAGATACTTTTGCTCGCAATTTCACCTGAACAGGATGTCTACAAGTCCGGATTTTCGGGAAAGTTCGGAAATAGTACTGATTTTTTAATGGTGGTCCGAAAGTACTGAAAAAGTGCGGAAATTCCGCAAGAAAGTTCGAAAATTTTTTCTTTTTATTATAGCTATTTGAGAGAGAAATTCGAATTTTTGAAATTTTCTGAATTTCGTCAAATGAAGGTATTGAAAAGTACTGAATTTTTTCCTTGAGGAGATACTGAATTTCTTGGGAATGTACTGAAAAATTACTATGAAAGTACTGATTTTTGGTCAGCCTGTATTAGTAGACACCCTGCTGAAGTTCCTGAAATTTTCAAGGAAAAATATCCATAACTTTCCTAAAAAATGAACATTTTATTGAAGGAAATTTGGCAACTCTCGAATGTTGATACGGCGTTCTTCCACAGCACGCCAGTACTTTCCGCACATTCTAGGGGCGCAGGGGGGGGGNGCCGCTCTGCCGGGAACGAAACAAAAAGGATCAATTCGAAGTTTGGGAATGGTTGTTTAAACATCGGTCCGAGAAACCCAGGTGTGGAGACGCCGCGGGCCCTCCCTCGGAAGGCGGAGGGATAAGTAAGAACCGCGTAACTGCTTTTAGTTTGCGTTGGAGTTGGGTGGTTCTGGGTTCGGTGGAATATTTCCTGGCGCAGCGTCCCTTCGTGTTGGCAAATAGTTCCACAAATCCCCGGCTCTTATGGCAGAGGCACGTTACTGCCGGTTCGCGGTCCTTGTCATCTTTTTCCGGGTTCCCATCGGAAGCGAATTGCTTTATGCCACTTTCTCGCGGTTGAGGCGAAGTCTTCGAAATGAGATTCACATAACCTCTAGGTTTGAAGCAAACTTTCTGTTATTGCAAAAAACGGTAAATAAAACACCATGAAATCGACATTTTACAAGGATTTGAAAAATATATTTAATGCACGTTGCACGTTTACTGCACCTCCGTTGCGGAACAATTGTTTGATTCGGCGTTCGAAGGAGCGCCACACGCGTATTGGCGTCTACAAACCTAACAGGGATACTTCACGCATTGCGCAATGCGTGAAGTATCCCTGTTAGGTTTGTAGGCGCCAGTGCGCGTGTCGCGTTGACAGCACGCCGGTCCGCACCGTGTTCGGCTCGAATATTTAAACTCGCGGAGTGAGCGTTTTTCGATTTATGATTTTGAAATGTTTGCACACTCTGCATGGATTAGTCTCATTTAAATTGATGAGAAAAAAATATGTATTTCAGGAATATATACTGTATGTTCAGTAATTATTAAGGTGGTTCCGTGTCAAATTTAATGATTTCCAAAGCAGTTTACAATTTTTTCTTTTTTATGTTGTGCTTTTACTTTGCTGCAGTGTAGTGTACGCGCAACCAAACGCTCAAAATTTGATGTATCCAACTCTAAAAGATCGATGTACAAATGGGTCAAAACCCAAAATTGCGTGCTTCTTGTTTTCTCCTCTCTTTTATTTATTTTTGTGCAGTTTCTTTCAACACAACTACGGCTCATTGAGAATAATATCGATGCCATTGCTTGGAAAAGGTTTTACAAATATTTCAAAATATTTTTAAAATGAAGTAATATTTTTATTTAAAAAGAAGAAAACCTTATTTGGATGCACAAAAAGCTATCCCAGAGAAACTAACAGGCCGTGGTACTAAAATATCTGATTTTGTAGTCTTGAACATTGGCAATTGGAAATTCTAGCCTGTTAGATAAGAAATCGGATTTCGTTGATAACTAGCCCATCGTGCGTCCAAATAAGAATTTCTTCTTTTTAAATGAAAATATTACTTCATTTTATAAATATTTTGAAATATTTGTAAAACCTTTTCCAAGCAATGGCATCGATATTATTCTCAATGAGCCGTAGTTGTGGTGAAAGAAACTTCACAAAAATGAATAAAAGAGAGGAAAAAACAAGAAGCACGCAAATTTGGGCTTTGACCCATTTGTACATCGATCTTTTAGAGTTGGATACATCAAATTTTGAGCGTTTGGTTGCGTGTACACTACACTGCAGCAAAGTAAAAGCACAACATAAAAAAGAAAAAATTATAAACTGCTTTGGAAATCATTAAATTTGACACGGAACCACCTTAATATTTACTAAACAGATAGTATATTTTCCTGAAATACATATATTTTCCTCATGAATTTCAATGAGAATAATCCATGCAGAATGTGCAAACATTTCAAAATCATGAATCGAAAAACGCTCACTCCGTGAGTTTAAATATTCGAGCCGAACACAGTGCGGAGCGGCGCGCTGTCAGCGCGACACGCGTACCGGCGCCTACAAACCCAACGGGGATACTTCACGCATTGCGCAATGCGTGAAGTATCCCGGTTAGGTTTGTAGGCGCCAATGCGCGTGTCGCGCTGGTCGCCTTCGAACGCTGAATTAAACAATTGTTCCACAACAGAGGTATTGCACAGTATCATACGAAATTGAAGGCTCTCCAACGTATCAAGATTGACACGCATCCTTTAAGAGTACGGAGCTTTCCTCGCAAAATACATCAAGATACCATGTTACAAGATACAAGAACATCCCAAATATTCGGTTCGTTTAACCGAACTTCGGTTCGTTTAACCGAACATCGGTTCGTTTAACCGAACTTCGGTTCGTTTAACCGAACTTCGGTTCGTTTAACCGAACTTCGGTTCGTTTAACCGAGCTTCGGTTCCTGTAACCGAACTCGTGCGGTAAATCGAACCGACGAACCAAGTTAGGTCATGTCCGCCGAACGTTCGGTTACACGAACCGAAAGTTCAGTTTGACGAACCGAATATTTGGGATGATACGGAACACCGAACATTCGGTTCTCCGAATTTTTATTTTCTTCCAGTGTGGAAGAATGAGTGAAATATTGTAGATTACAGGAGTAAAAATCTAGTGGGACTTACTGAAACTAATTTATATTGAAAGCTCCCAGTGGCACCGGTTTCGTTCCTCCGCTGTTGGCGGAACATACAGCCCACGTCGCACTTATCTCTCGGTCGGCGGAGCCTCCTTTGACACGGTGGGATGCCTGTCCGTCCGGTATTTTATAGCTCGGCGAAATCAATTACCCGGAAGGGAAGAGACGCGGAGCTCGGAGCTCGGGAGTCTGGAGGATTAAAACCGGGATAGAATGCCATCCAAATGCGGGCGCGGGAGGTGCCAAAAAAGGGCAACTGGAAAACGTAGCTCGGCGACGTGACCGCGCCTCTGTGGCCGCTCCTTGAGTGATAAGTCCGTCGCCCCCGCCCCCGCTCCCGCTCACGCCGCCTTAGGCAGCAGGTAATAGACTCTTACTCGTACACGATGCACTCCTTGCATTTCTCCAACGGGAAGATCTAGGATCCACGGCTCCGGAGCGTTGTCACTTTGCTCGAAACACCGCCGAGTTTAAGGGGTTTATTCCTTATCCTCGTCTGGTTTGAGAGACTCGGATCGTAGGACTTCTTACGGGGTGTCAGGTAAGGAAGCATGAGAAATAAAGGGACTGCACTTCTCAATTAAGAACTAAAACTTCTGGCTCATACATGGAAACACCGATCCACATGGAGAGACTGATAGCACATATCGACGGTGTTAGTCGGCAATCACATAACTCGGTGTGCGACGTCGCAGACCCCCTGTCATACTTCATGTTTTAAACGGAAAAGTACTCAACAGTAATTCTTTAAAACTGCCGTAATTTTTCCTCCATGTGCGAAGAAAATTCTGCATAAACTTCAAGGAATCATGTCAATTTGTTCTCCTTTAAATAAATAACACAGAGGCGGAGATTTTCAGACACCGCAAACGAGTTACGTGATTGCCGACTTACACCGTCAATATGTCTTATTTTGGAGTCAATCCTCCTACTTTTCGCTGTGTAATCCGTTTTTCTCGCGAAATTTGAGTAGAAAAGTTGGTGCGTAGGCCCATACTGGCTCGATGTTTTCAGTTAGACTCAACAAGAACGTCTCTCCTGAAAATTCATCGCTATAAACTAAAATCCGTTTTCATATTAATGCTTACATGCATGGAGTATTTGGAACACGCGCATGGCCAAAGACCTAAGGCTATATCGAGTTGAAGAGTCGCTCTGCGTAGGATGTGAGTGCCCATCTCCCCTAGGGCAACTTCAAAACGCCCTCACTTTTTCGTGTAGGCGATACGGATATCCCCTGAGTACGAATAGTTGTATCCGGAGGTTGACAAAACCTGTGAACACTCTTATCGTGTTTAGGAGTTGATTTTCCAGACTTCCTTTGGTACGATTCATTTTTCTCGTGAAATTTCGAAAATGAAATAAGTTTCGTAGTGTTTTGAATTTTCGTTTGTCTGAATACTCATTCCTCTCATTTTTCTCGTCTAAACTTTAGGCCGTCTTTGATTGCACCCACACTTTCCATCGACGCGGCATATCTCTAGTGTTTTGCTCGACACGGTTCATGTGGAAAACATTTTCACCTTCAAAATCATTGAGAAGTTGGGGAAAAGTCCGAAAATTTTATCTTAAAAACTCTGGACAGTTGATGAAAAGTTGACAATTTTCGGAAGAGTCCTTGAAGCTTGTCACCTTGCAAAAGCTTCAAAGATTTCGTGAGATGTGGTGTTGAAAGAAATGGAGGTCCAGCCGGTTTTCTTGGGGGGGGGGGATTCTATCCCCTTCTCGACGCGGCCTTTGAAAAGGCAAAATCCATCCGCAACAACTATAATCGTATCCTTTTTGAAGTAATCCGTGTATTTTCAAGGCACTGATATGAATTAAGTCTCTTACTTAAATTTCCCTACCCCTTAATTTTAGGATTATCCGTGATTTCTCTTCAACCGCGGCTCTTTCGGTTTCAATCAGTGATGATTTTTACGTAGCTGCAACAGTTTGGTTGAGTCTATTGAAAAGAATGTAAATCAATTGATATTTATCGAGATAGGCTATCGCACTTAGAATATCATGATTTTAAGCTCTCTGAGCCCTTAAATTTTCAGTTTTGGTAACAATTCGTTCTTGCCTTCTACATGGTCGATTTCCACGATTTTTGCGGCTATCGACAGATGTTATTCTTACAATTAGCCAGTTTTATTCAAATTTTAGAGATATGGCTCAGATTTATGTAAATTACGCGATAAATATGTGAATTCTCCCTTTTTGGACGATGTAAATTTTCATTTTTTTGACACAGTTCGATTCAGCGTTCTACTGGGCCGATTCACATGATCTTAGCGGTCATCGTTAGGAGATAGCCTCTAGTTAAACCTTTTGTTTTTAAAGTTTGGAAATATGACCCACGTTTCTTACATTAGGGTAGAGAATTGTAGAGATTATTGACGAAAAAATATCTTATTGGGTGAAGCCGACAACCCTTTCCCGCTGTTTTCTGCATGGAAAGTTTCATTCTCTCGCAAAACGGAGTGTTACGGCTGCGAAAAACGGGATCAAAGCTCACCCAACTCTACCCGAGCAATTCAAATTCTCCTACGACGCGACCAAAGGCCTCATACTTGGTCCTCCACTCGATGTTACTCGAGTCCCACATTGTGAATGGGTGGATGTTGAAACCGAGCATGTCCATCATGTAACAATCCCTCGAATACAAGCATCCTTGTGGACCCTGGGGATCATTAGAAAAGGGACTCGTTACTTTTGAATATCAACTGCTTGCTTGCAGTTTGCTTGCCTCTCGAAATCATTCTAGTTAGTTCCGTCCTTGAGACCTGGTTTCTAGATCTCAACAATCTCAGATGCATGGAGGAAAATACTTGGGTCACAAGAATGGAACTTCAACTCATCAAGCACTAAAATGTTTGATTAGATATCTGAAGGTTTCGGCCGGAAATCCCAAACCATACGGTTCAAGCAACCATGATTCTTAGCACAGAATATGAATCACAAAGTCATCGCTCCTTTGGCGTAAGGGCGTATCTTGATTTCTGAATGAGCTCCAGAAAGCATAGATTCCAGTGGCTTGGCGTGAATTGCGATGTATCGATCGTTATGCCATTTAAACCTATGGTAAAGAATCGATTATTAAGGTGTTCGCTGCGAACACCCTGTCTATCGATCCTTTTCCATAGGTTTAAATGGCCTAACAATCGATATATTGCAATTCACGCCACGCCACTGATAGAGTCTTATGTATGATAGGGCTCAGCTGAAAAATGAATGTGCCCTTACGGATCAAAGGGCACCTGGTGTGCACCTGACGATAGAGAGGGAGAGTTAGAAACTAAACCAGAAGTTAAGCTCAGTAGGGTGCATAACTCCCATTTTTAAGAAAATTCAAATTAAAAGCCGCGCCTAGCGCCAATTTTTTGTTACATGAGGTGAAGGATGGGCTTGATTCAAACCTGACGTAATTTTAAAGGAGAGATCAAAGCCGCCTATTATATACCTGTAATGGGGAGGAGAGGGCGTCAAAAAGTTGGGGGTAAAATTTGACGTCATATCGATGGCCAACGTGCGGAATCATGTATCTCCGTCCTTTGCGGTGTTGCAAAATTTACGCTCCTATTCCATTATTCCAGAGAGAAGCAGGCTGAATTTATAGCTTGAATTGTAAACAGAATATTAGCTAACAGGAAATAAAATTCAAGGAAGCTGTCAAGAAATTATGGCGCCAAGTTCCGTTTAACAGAAATACGTCCAATTTCGCTGAGAAAATATGTTAGAAAATGAAGGAAATCTGGCTTTGGCGGCTCCCGGATCCTGAGGGACTGCGCAAGATTGGCGGTACGAGGGGACCGGTGGCCGGGGAGAGGTAATGGAATCAGTGTAATAATGGTCTTGTACCGCAATAGCAATACTGCATACCGCTTAGGCCGCAGGTACGCGGCTCTAGAGCACGAGCGCAGGTGAATAATGGAGGCTCAAATCACTTAGTGAATTTTATCTCCGCCGCTTCCGTTCCTTGTCCGCATTCCACCGTCGGGTCACTCCCCCGATCTGATCCCAGTCCCAGTAGACTTTCTCAGACGTGACGTCACTCCAGGTCTAGGAATCCATCCAAAATCAACAGATGGGTCATCGGTCTGTTGCAGGCTTAAACTATCCCTGATTTGTTTGGTAATTTGATAGAAAAAATTAATGGACTACTAGACAAGGTACGAATTTTATTTCAAATTTGCGCAAATAGATAATTATGAAGAGACACAATTTTTACAACACTGTAATCGCGCTAGTTCCACTTTGCTAGATGCGATCCATTTAAGAGATGTTTTCATGCTGTAATGGACCACTAGACAAGGTACAAATTTCAGCATTCTGATACACGTTTCTTAACCAAAATTTCACGCAGAACATGATTTGCGCAACGAATATGACTGAAACCAATTCCCAACGAAGATACTCATGTTTTTATTTCACCTTGGTCACAAGGAATGTGAACTGCCCGCTCTCAAGAAACTCAAACCTCTACGTGAGTCAAATCGCGCTCTACAACGGTTTCAGTAATCTTCTCAATCGATCAATTTTCATTTTCCACCATGTGTTGTTCAAACTACATTATAAGTAAGTTGCTATTGCGTCGGTCATTGCTATTTGCCTAGCGTATTTCATTGCTAAGTCTGAGGAAAATCTTTCAGAGGATTCAATTTTAGGATTTCCGCAATTTCTACTGCGAGAATTTAATATGTATGAGAACCCGTGATATTCCGTTCTAGGAGTGCACACACAGTAAGACGTTTAAGCCTTATAATTATTTTCAAGTCTCTAAATTCTTAATTTTTCACTCATAACTTCCCCATGAGACTCTATCCTGTGAGTTTTCATTTTAGCGAAAAACAAAATTAAGACTGATCGATTTTGGCTCTGAGAATTACTGGCCCGAGAAAGTTCTGAAACTCAAAGAAGGTCTCTCATATACTCCTCCCAAAAGCCCTTCATTAATACTAATATTAGAAAAATCAATGCTCATGAAAAATCAACGTTTTCCATATTAAACCTCTCTCTTTAAAAAATTCTGACTTTCAATGTGATTTTAAAAGTCGGAAGGTGTCTCATCGCACAACTATAACTGAGAAACTCACAACTCCTTCTATACTGCATATTTCTCACGCAAAACCTTCAATTTCTTTCAGCGATAAGAACGATCGAGACTCAAGATATCAGCACTGAAAAAGCCGACAGTATTATCGACAGCGAAGGACAAAGGAAAAATTGAAAGGAAATAAAGGATCTTGTAATTGAACGCTCAGGGTAGGAATCGGTGAATGTAGGCATAAAGGAAGAAGAAGACATCACAAGTTAATAAAGAGGAGCGCGAAGCGTTGTAAATTGCTCGCCTGGGCAGAGTTGCCATTTTCAAAAGGTTATATATAATCTTCCATAGATAATAAGCAAATTCGTTGGAAAATTCGCAACACTGTCCCCTCCTCAGAAGACCCAGCCTGGAGAATCCTCGACGTAATTTATAATAACCGCTGCAGCGCGGATTACTTCAATGCAAAACACTTTCACCTGTGCAATTGAATCGGAAGAAAGGTATTTCCTCCCCTCCTCGAATCGCCACTAGATCGCTTTCAAGAGGCGGCGTCGATAACTAATTAAGACAAACAGCGTCTATTTATTTCTTTAAATTTTCATTAATCTCCCGCTAGTGAGGAGAAAGAACTTGATAAATTGCAGTTTGATATTGCACGCGGTGCGGTTGTGGAAGCACGCCTTCTTTCGGCCCTCTTTATGGGCGAACTCCGCCCCATGAACCGATGTGTACATTGTTTTTCTTTCGCACACTTCGAAGGCACTTTGAGGCCAGCGCTTCCGTGTATACTGACGTGCCGAGAAAGAACGCCGTATGAACATTCGAGAGTTGCCAAATTTCCTCTGATAGAATGTTTGTTTTTGAGGAGTGTTATAATTATTTTTTCTTGAGACCGCCAGGTAATTTAGATCTAACTATACAAATGAAATTCTGTGAAAAAGTCGGATGAAAATAATCAAAATTTCCCTCAAAATTCGTATTTTATTGAAGGAAATTTGGCAGTATGTGTAGGTTCTCGCGGCGATCTTCCTTAGCACACCGTTTGCACACTCGAACGCATTTTCCGAGAAACTTATGAATATTTTCCTTCGCATTTTTCAATCGCAAATTAATGTACATTATCTGAAAGTTGCAAGAAAAAATACTCATAATTTTCATCAAAATAAATATTTTATCGAGAGAAATTTTGTAACGTTTGGAAGCTCCTTCGATTTTTTCTTACACTCGGCAGAGTTCTCCTACTTATCTAAGTGCAGATGAAATGTATGTTTTTTTTTACTCCATCATTATTTTAAGGCCCCCCCAAGTTTAAAATTTGATTATATGTAGGCAAAGGTATATATAAAGGTTTACCGGGCCAATTTTCATTGGAAAAGCCATTGACAGATAACGCAGCACAACAAATTTCGGGTTTTGGTTTGTCCTTCGAACCAAACCAATATTTTCGATTCCTAGGTGATAAAGAAGGCCAAAAATGCCCAAAATAACTTCAGGAAAATTGGCTGGTCCTTAGGGCGCCGCCATTTTAAATTTTTCAAAATTGAGAAAACCCACGATTAGATTTTTGCAAATATCTCCTCCAAGGGTTTATTTCACGAAAAAAAAAAACAAAAAAACCAGCGGAAAGAACATACAATTTCCTACCGAAATCATTCTCCTATGTTCTTTCTAACTTAATTTTTTGGTCGTGAAATTAACGTTTTCTTCAAAAATTAACTTAAAAAAGGCGCATTTTTGCCGATTTTAGGAAGAACTTTGCTTCATAACTCCAGCCGTGTATTTTATGTCTTTTTATATTTTTTATTGTCTTTTTTATTATCCTCATAGCTGCGATGCGGCTGTCTTAGGGAGCTGAGTTTGTAGGAATGGGGGTGTAGCGACCCCTTAATCTATGCTTCATCATCTGTTTAGAGATGGAGCTGAGATCTCCGAGGTAGAGGTAAGCTGAGCGATTTTTTTCTTGGTTAGTCAAATGGTTAATGTTCAAATTTTAGAAGCAAAAGCCACTTTTGCACCTAAAAAATTAGTTTGCGTAGGGTCAAAAGAACATAAGTATCATTCTTGGAAAAGCAATTATTCGCATTCTCGATATCCTTATATGAGTGCAACAATGTTGGTTATTGGTAGCGATACCTGGTACCCAAAATTGCGAATCATCATATGGAGTAGTGTAATTTAAGCTGAGCTAATATCTCTTTGCGAGTAATCTGTTCCATAACGTGAACTGGAATTGAATTCCCGGGAGTGAAAAATCGGATTTACTAAGGTAAAAAAGATAGTAATTTCATATTGCGGTACCTCAAGTTGAGCTCGGCACTTATTGGCGATTCATCGGTGTAGCACCGGCTAGCACGGGTGCGCGGAGCGTCGCCGCAAGTTAAGTTAGCAGCACCAAAACGCCTTCAGCCAATTGCTTATGCAATATGGACATCCGTAGAGCACGTTTAGTTGTATCTAGGGGTTTTAATCAATGTATGTCCTTGTTTCTTGGATCTTTGAAGTTGCCATCAAAGAATTGTGCCGACACCTAATTGCAAGCGAGAGTATCAAAGTGCGTTAGGTCAACCGATGAAAAACTTTTGTCTTAATTGCCGAATAATAACTTAGAACATGAGTGTTTCATTCCCCCGCCTGCAACGGTGAAGTGAAGTTTAGTACTCAGAAAACACAACCTTCATCAGTCAGGTATCGGAATCCCACTATATTCCTCTATGAATTTCGGAATTTCACCGCTTTAAATTCTCGAGTAAACTTGAAAATTGTACAAATCTAAACACATTTTACCGGATCAAATTTATATATCCTTCATTTCTAAATAGAAACAAAGGGGAAAAAATTAAATTTAGTAGCCAGAAAACGCGACCTTTAACTCTATGGCATAATTCATGTGTAAAATACGAGGTTTCTAAGCGTGAAATCCCAAAATCCCGTGATCCCTTTATACAACCCTGAATTTCCTGACTTTTAATTCTCGAGCATCAAGCTTGAATTATTCCACATTTCACTGGAGAAAATTTACTTATTTCTCAATTATTAAGAGAATTGAAAGAAGACAATTGAATATATAGTAGTCAGTGAACGCGTCCTCTGACTTTTTGGCTTTTGGAGTCGTGTGCAAAACACAAGATGTCTGAGCCCAAAATCTCGTGATCCCTGTATACAATACAACCCGAATTTCCCAGCTTTCAATTCTGGAGCAAGCTTGAACTATTCACCATTTAAACACATTTTCCTGGAGAAAATTTACTTATTTCTCAATTATTAAGAGAATTAAAAGAAGACAATTGAATATATAGTAGCCAGTAAACGCGACCTCTGACTTTTCGGCTTTTGGAGTCGTGTGCAAAATACAAGATGCCTGAGCCCGAAACCCCGTGATCCCTGTATACAACCCTGAATTTCCCGGCTTTCAATTCCGGAGCAAACTTGAAATATCGCCGATTCAGCGGTAAAGCAGAGCCCGGGCGTCCCTCTCGGATCGGTCGCGAAGCAGTTCATATCCCCGGGCAAAATAGGCGCCTACCCACTTAATTAGGATTTATGTTGCCGTGTAAATTTTATGAGTCACATTTGTCTCCGAACTATAATCTTGTAGAAACAATATATTACCCGCGTCCACGCACAATATAAACAGGTCATGATACCGTTATTATGCCCCTTATCTTAATTATTTCCCGTCTCTCTCCACCCGTCGACTCGTGCCAGTTGGACGCATTTCTGTCGAACGGACCTATGTGCATCATGACGTGAGCTCTGTCATGCATGTATTCTTATGGGTCTCAGGGCTCATGTCTTAATGCACATAGTTCCGTTTGGCAGAAATACGTCCGGTTACGGATACGGACAGTGCGAATTTCACACCCGGCCCGACTCCTGCTCCGCCGTGCTGAGTCAAAACGCCGTATGAGCATTTGGACGTTGCCAAATTGCCTCTCAGGAAATATTTATTTTTGAAGGAACTTATGAATATTTTTCTTGAAATTTTCAGGCTTTATAGATTACATTATGAACAAAATAAACCGAAAAATTGGAATAAAAATATTCATAAAATTGCAATAAAATTCGTGATTTGCTGAAAGGAATTTGGCAACGCCTTATGGCGCATACGGCGTTATTCCTTAGCACGGCAGGGCTCCCTCCCGTCAGCTACCCCCCCTCCCGGGCCCCCAGCTGCGTGCTCGACTCTGCGAATGTCGAGTAATTAATAGTTGCCCGGATTTATCATCGTTTTTCATTTATGACTCGCGCTTTCGTCTCTCGTCGCGTTTCTCGCACTCCCGAATAGGCTGGATCGGTCACGCGCGTATTCTCTCAGGATCAGCTCTCCGACCAGAAGCTGAATCAGTAATATTTCGAAATATTTTATTTCTATTTCTTTCTTTGCACAAAAAAACTGTACTGGAGTGCTCTGCTGTGCTGAGCGAGAACGCTGTGAATCCATCAAGATTTTCCTGCGTTTTTTGGAACTTAAAACTTTATAAAACATTGGGGAAAAAACACGTGGATCTAGAGTACAGACTCTTAAAAACATCGACAAGAAAAAATACTCTTGATTCAATCGGATTTTTGCTTAGATCAAGAACCAAGCCTCTTAATTTGAGCGAATTTCCTCTTGATTTAAACAAAAATCCGATTGAATCAAGAGTATTTTTTCTTGTTGTCTAATTCTTTCAATGTTTTCAAGAGTCCGGACTCTATATACAATGTGTTTTTTTCAGTGAATAAAAACTGCTTTACCCATGCACCTCAAATATTTTAAGGTTAAGTTCTTGATAGTATTTGCGAAATAATTACGTGAAAACATTGTCCTGAGGTACACAAATTTTTCTGCTATGATACATTGTTTCCAAAAAATTTAAAATGGCGTTTACGGTGTTTTCGCGTTGCCCGACAGTGTTAAGGGAGAACGACGTATAATCATTTGAGAGTTCCTAAATTTCCATAGATAATAATTCATCTTTGAGAAATGTCGGATTGCATTTTGCAATTAAAAACAACTATCTCTGGCTATTTCATAAAAGCACCTTTCTGCATAAGAAAATCAATGGCACATTTGCTGTTTCTAAAATGAGCCGGAAATATTGGTTCCTTTTTGCAAAATTTGGTCCAGTTATGCACCTATTTCCTCATTCAATATTCAGATATTTTATATTAAATAACAAACTAAAGTCTCCGACAAATTTGAAGAAAAACAATCCAAATTTCCCCGCTAAATTTGGGGGAATTAAAGAAAATGTAGCCACGACAAATGAAGCTCACACGACGTTCATCCTTAACGCTGCAGTGTATACAATTGTTTTTAGACAAATATAAATTGTCTTGAAAAAAACTCATTTCTAACTTTCTAACTTAGATATAAAACTTCGGTCTAGAGCTTAAGATTAACAATCCTAATTTCCAACGTCGTAAAAGGACGCCAAAAATACTTTTTTTTTTTTTAATTAACATTTATCTAGTTTGAGGAAAAAAAAATATTTTTGTCACACATTTTTGCAGATGAATAAAGATCACGTTTAGAACTGTGCATAGGTAGAAATGGACTGTTTGCTAGGAGTTGAAGTCGAATTTTAAAGGAAAAGGAGTACACGTGATTACGCACAGCGGAGCATTGAGAGTTCACGTCTCGCGCTATCGCCCCTTCAATTTTGCGCATACGCAACACGGACATCCATCAAGTACGAATAGTTGTATCTCTGCGCNAGATTTTGAAAATCCGACCAAAAATTCGAGATCCCCGTCAAAAAGTACCCCCGGATTCCGAATTTCACGAAAATCGATCGAACAGGAGCCGACTTAGCATTTGAGGCCACGGCCGCCATCTTGGATTTTGAAATTTTGAAAATCTAACCAAAAATTCGAGTTTCCCGTCGAAAAGTACCCTCGGATATCAAGTTTCACGAAAATCGATCGAACAGGAGCCGACTTAGCATTTTAGGCCACGGCCGCCATCTTGGATTTTGAAATTTTGAAAATCTGACCAAAAATTCGAGTTTCCCGTCGAAAAGTACCTCCGGATGCCGAGTTTCACGAAAATCGATCGAACAGGAGCCGACTTAGCATTTTAGGCTACGGCCGCCATCTTGGATTTTGAAATTTTGAAAATCTGACCAAAAATTCGAGTTTCCCGTCGAAAAGTACCATCGGATATCAAGTTTCACGAAAATCGATCGAACAGGAGCCGACTTAGCATTTAAGGCCACGGCCGCCATCTTGGATTTTGAGATTTTGAAAATCCGACCAAAAATTCGAGATCCCCGTTGAAAAATACCCCGCTTACCAATTTCCTCAAAAATCCGTTGAAAAATACCGCCTAAAACCTTATATTTCGTCTATAAGGCAGTGACGTCACGCAACAGGATTGAACCTGTTCGGCGCGATGCGCGTAAACAACCGCGTATCTCCAATGTAATACTATATGGAGAAACAACTTTTCGCTCTTGCGGGCGTCCTAAGCAGCGGATTTGAGTGGGAATAATTTTAATCAACTCCTCATTACAATAGCTGAGCGTGTACCAATTTTTAAGGAAATCGCTTCGGCCAATTTTTATCTAGGGGGGGCAGAGTGAGTGGGAACAGCAGCTTTATATAGAGTAATAATGTGAAGAGAGTATTATAGCTAACAGGAAATATAATTCAAGGAAGCTGTCAAGAAATTATGGCGCCTAGTACTGTTTAACAGAAATAGTCCTATTTCGCTTAGAAAATATGTTAGAAAATGAAGGAAATCTGGCTTTGACGGCTCCCGGATCCTGAGGGACTGCGCAAGATTGGCGGGACGAGGGGACCGGTGGCCGGGGAGAGGTAATGGAATCAATGTAATAATGGTCTTGTACCGCAATAGCAATACTGCATACCGCTTAGGCCGCAGGTTCGCGGCTCTAGAGCACGAGCGCAGGTGAATAATGGAGGCTCAAATCACTTAGTGAATTTTATCTCCGCCGCTTCCGTTCCTTGTCCGCATTCCACCGTCGGGTCACTCCCCGGATCTGATCCAGGTCCCAGTAGACTTTCTCAGACGTGACGTCACTCCAGGTCCAGAAATCCATCCAAAATCAACAGATGGGTCACCGGTCTGTTGCAGGCTAAACTATCTCTGATTTGTTTGGTAATTTGAAAGAAAAAATTAATTTCAGCATGAAAACATCTCTCACATGGATCGCATCTAGCAAAATGGAACTAGCGCGATTACAGTGTCGTAAAAAATTTTGCTTCTTCATTATTATCTAAAATTTTCCACCGAAAAATTGTTAATTTTAAAGGAAAATAATTGTGTAAATTTTAGTGTTGTGGCCCGAGAAAGTTCTGAAACTCAAAGAAGGTCTCTCATATACTGCTCCCAAAAGCCCTTCATGAAAACCAATATTAGAAAAATCAATGTTCATGAAAAATCAACGTTTTCCATATTAAACCTCTTTCTTTAAAAAATCCTTTCAATGTGATTTTGGAAGTCGAAAGGTGTCTCATCGCATAACTTTAACAGGAAAATTCACAACTCCTTCTACAAGACTGCATATTTCTCACGCAAAACCTTTAATTTCTTTCAGCGATAAGAACGATCGAGACTCGAGATATCAGCACTGAAAAAGCCGACTGTATTATCGACAGCGAAGGACAAAGGAATCTTGTAATTGAACGCTCAGGGTAGGAATCGGTGAATGTAGGCATAAAGGAAGAAGAAGACATCACAAGTTAATAAAGAGAAGCGCGAAGCGTTGTAAATTGCTCGCCCGGGCAGAGTTGCCATTTTTAAAAGGTTGTATATAATCTTTCATAGATAATACGCAAATTCATCGGGAAATTCGCAACACTGTCCCCTCCTCAGAAGACCCAGCCGGGAGAATCCTCAACGTAATTTATAATAACCGCTGCAGCGCGGATTACTTCAATGCAAAACACTTTCACCTGTGCAATTGAATCGGAAGAAAGGTATTTCCTCCCCTCCTCGAATCGCCACTAGATCGCTTTCAAGAGGCGGCGTCGATAACTAATTAAGACAAACAGCGTCTATTTATTTCTTTAAATTTTCATTAATCTCCCGCTAGTGAGGAGAAAGAACTTGATAAATTGCAGTTTGATATTGCACGCGGTGCGGTTGTGGAAGCACGCCTTCTTTTGGCCCTCTTTATGGGTGAACTCCGCCCCACGGACCGATGTGTACATTGTTTTTCTTTCGCACACTTCGAAGGCACTTTGAGGCCAGCGCTTCCGTGTATACTGACGTGCCTGTGGAAGAACGCCGTATGAACATTCGAGAGTTGTCAAATTTCCTCTGATAGAGTGTTTGTTTTTGAGGAAAGTTATAAGTATTTTTTCTTGAGATCGCCAGGTAAATTAGATCTGACTACAAATGAAATTCTGTGAAAAAGTCGGATGAAAATAATCAAAATGTCCCTGAAAATTCGTATTTTATTGAAGGATATTTGGCAGTATGTGTAGGTTCTCGCGGCGTTCTTCCTTAGACTTATGAATATTTTCCTTCGCATTTTTCAATCGCAAATTAATGTACATTATCTAAAAGTTGCAAGGAAAAATACTCGTAATTTTCCTCAAAATAAATATTTTATCGAGAGAAATTTTGCAACGTTTGGAAGCTCCGTCGATTTTTTCTTACACTCGGCAGAGCTCTCGTACTTATCTAAGTGCAGATGAAATGTATGTTTCCTTTTTACTCAATCATTATTTTAAGCCCTCCCAAGTTTAAAATATGATTATATGTAGGCACAGGTATATCTAGAGGTTTACACGGCCAATTTTCATTGAAAAAGCCGTTGGCAGATAATAATCCCCAAATGATCCTGCTGTTTTCAAATATTCATGTTTTTTACGTGTATTTTATGTATTTTTATATTTTTTATTGTATTTTTTATTATCCTGATCGCTGTGATGCGGCTGTCTGGGTGAGCTAAGTTTGTAGGGAGGGGGGCGTAGCTACCCCTTAATCTATGCTTCATCATCTCTTTAGAGTAAGAGCTTAGATCTCCGTGGCAGAGGTTAGGTGAGCGATTTTTTTCTTGGTTAGTCAAACGGTTAATGTTTAAATTTTAGAAGCAAAAGCCACTTTTGAACCTAAAGAATTAGTCTGCGCAGGGTCAAAAGAACATAAGTATCATTCTTGGAAAAACCGAATTACTCGAATTCTCGATAGCCCTATATGAGTGCAACGATGTTGGTTATTGGTAGCGATACCTGGTACCCTAAAATTGCGAATCATCATATGGAGTAGTGTAATTTAAGCTGAGCTAATATCTCAAATTTGCGAGTAATCTGTTCCATAACGCGAACTGGAATTGATTTCCCGGGAGTGAAAAATCAGATTTATTAATGAAAAAAAAGATAATATTTTCATATTGCGGTACCTCAAGTTGAGCTCGCACTTATTGGCGATTCGCCAGTGCAGCATCGGCTAGCACGGGTGCGCGGAGCGTCGCCGCGAGTTAAGTTAGCAGCACCAAAACGCCTTCAGCCAATTGCATATGCAATATGGACATCCGTAGAGCACGTTTAGTTGTATCTAGGGGTTTTAATCAATGTATGTCCTTGTTTCTTGGATCTTTAAAGTTGCCATCGAAGAATGGTGTCGACACCTAATTGCTAGCGAGAGTATCAAAGTGCGTTGGGTCAACCGATGAAAAACGTTTGTCTTAATTGCCGAATAATAACTTAGAACATGAGTGTTTCATTCCCCCGCCTGCAACGGTGAAGTGAGGTTTAGTACTCAGAAAACACAACCTTCATCAGTCAGGTATCGGAATCCCATTATTCCTCTATGAATTTCGGAATTTCACCGCTTTAAATTCTCGAGCAAACTTGAAAATTGTACAAATTTAAACACATTTTACCGGATCAAATTTACACACCCTTTATTTCTAAATAGGAACAAAGGTGAAAAAATTGAATTCAGTAGCCAGTAAACGCGATCTTTAACTTTTTGTCATAATTCATGTGCAAAATACGAGGTTTCTAAGCGTGAAATCCCAAAATCCCGTGATCCCTTTATACAACCCTGAATTTCCTGACTTTTAATTCTCGAGCATCAAGCTTGAATTATTCCACATTTAAACGCATTTCACTGGAGAAAATTTACTTATTTCTCAATTATTAAGAGAATTGAAAGAAGACAATTGAATATATAGTAGCCAGTGAACGCGTCCTCTGACTTTTTGGCTTTTGGAGTCGTGTGCAAAACACAAGATGTCTGAGCCCGAAACCCCGTGATCCCTGTATACAACCCTGAATTTCGCGGCTTTCAATTCTCGAGCAAGCTTAAATTATTCTACATTTAAACACATTTTATTTGAGAAAATGTACTTATTTCTCAATTATGAAGAAAATTTAAAAAAGACAATTGAATTTATAGTGGCCAGTGAACGCGACCTCTGACTTTTTGGCTTTTGGAGTCGTGTGCAAAATACAAGATGCCTGAGCCCGAAACCCCGTGATCCCTGTACACAACCCTGAATTTCCCGGCTTTCAGTTCCGGAGCGAACTTGAAATATCGCCGATTCAGCGGTAAAGCAGAGCCCGGGCGTCCCTCTCGGATCGGTCGCGAAGCAGTTCATATCCCCGGGCAAAATAGGCGCCTACCCACTTAATTAGGATTTATGTTGCCGTGTAAATTTTATGAGTCACATTTGTCTCCGAACTATAATCTTGTAGAAACAATATATTACCCGCGTCCACGCACAATATAAACAGGTCATGATACCGTTATTATGCCCCTTATCTTAATTATTTCCCGTCTCTCTCCACCCGTCGACTCGTGCCAGTTGGACGCATTTCTGTCGAACGGACCTATGTGCATCATGACGTGAGCTCTGTCATGCATGTATTCTTATGGGTCTCAGGGCTCATGTCTTAATGCACATAGTTCCGTTTGGCAGAAATACGTCCGGTTACGGATACGGACAGTGCGAATTTCACACCCGGCCCGACTCCCGCTCCGCCGTGCTGAGTCAAAACGCCGTATGAGCATTTGGACGTTGCCAAATTGCCTCTCAGGAAATATTTATTTTTGAAGGAACTTATGAATATTTTTTCTTGAAATTTTCAGGCTTTATTGACTATATTATGAATAAAATAAACCGAAAAATTGGAATAAAAATAGTCACAAAATTGCAATAAAATTCGTGATTTGTTGAGAGGAATTTGGCAACGCCTTATGGCGCATACGGCGTTATTCCTTAGCACGGCAGGGCTCCCTCCCGTCAGCTACCCCCCCTCTCGGGCCCCCAGCTGCGTGCTCGACTCTGCGAATGTCGAGTAATTAATAGTTGCCCGGATTTATCATCGTTTTTCATTTATGACTCGCGCTTTCGTCTCTCGTCGCGTTTCTCGCACTCCCGAATAGGCTGGATCGGTCACGCGCGTATTCTCTCAGAATCAGCTCTCCGACCAGAAGCTGAATCAGTAATATTTCGCAATATTTTATTTCTATTTTTTTCTTTGCACAAAAAACTGTACTGGTGTGCTCAGCTGTGCTGAGCGAGAACGCTGTGAATCCATCAAGATTGTCCTCACTGGGGAAAAAAAACACATTGGATCTAGAATCCAGACTCTCATAAACATCGACAAGAAAAAATACTCTTGATCCAATTAGATTTAAGCTTTAATCAAGAACCAAGCCTCTTAATTTGAGCAGATTTCCTTTTGATTCAAGCTTAAATCTGCTTAAATCAAGAGTCCTATTTCTTGTCAATGTTTTCAAAAGTCTGGACTCTAGATCCAATGTGTTTTTTTTCCAGTGTATTTTTTGTGTGAGAGCAACGTTTTTTTTTTTTTTTTTTTTTTTTTTTTTTTTTCCAGTGCTGCGTTTTTCGGAACTTAAAACATTATAAAATAATACCGCAATAATAACATTATAAATAAAAACCGCTTTACCCATGCACCTCAAATATTTTAAGGTTAAGTTCTTGATAGTATTTGCGAAAGAATTCTGTAAAAACATTGTCCTGAGGTACACAAGTTTTTCTGCCATGATTCATTGTTTCCTAAAAATTTAAAATGGCGTTTACGGTGTTTTCGCGTTGCCCGACAGTGTTAGGGGAGAACGACGTATGAACATTCGAGAGCTCCTAAATTTCCATAGATAAAACATGCATCTTTGAGAAAAATTGGATTGCATTTTGCAATAAATAACAACTATCTCTGGCTATTCCATAAAATCACCTTTCTTCATAGGAAAATCAATGGCTTATATGCTGTTTCTAAAATGAGCTAGAGATAGTGGTTCCTTTTTGCAAAATTTGGTCCAGTTATGCACCTATTTCCTCATACATTATTCAGATATTTTATAACAAACATCAAACTAAACTCTCCGACAAATTTGAAGAAAAACAATCCAAATTATCTCACTAAATTCGGTTTAATTAAAGAAAATGTGGCCACGACAAATAAAGCTCACACGACGTTCGTCCTTAACACTGCAGTGCATACAATTTTTTTTAAGACAAATATAAAATGTCTTGAAAAAAACTCATTTCTAACTTTCTAACTTAGGTATGAAACTTCGGTCTAGAACTTAAGATTAACAACCCTAATTTCTAACATCGTAAAAGGACGCCACAAAAAGTTTTTTTTTCTTGTTTTTTAATTAAGATTTATCTAGTTTGAGAAAAAAAAATATTTTTGTCACAAATTTTTGCAGATGAATAAAGATCACGTTTAGAACTGTGCATAGTTAGAAATGGACTGTTTGCTCGGAGTTGAAGTCGACAAATTTTAAAGGAAAAGGAGTACACGTGATTACGCACAGCGGAGCATTGAGAGTTCACGTCTTGCGTATCGCCCCCTCAATTTTGCGCATACGCAACACGGACATCCATCAAGTACGAATAGTTGTATCTCTGCGCCGTATTATCGTGAGCCCATCTTCTTGCTCTGCTTCCATATTTTGTTTGTTTCCGTTTGTCTTAATCGCAGGTATATTTTGATGATCACATGATTTTCCTAATCAAGAACTATTATTTGGTAATCAACTTCAAATGTTTAGTGCCCCGAAAACTTATTCCGCAAAGTAAACCAGCGTTGGAAGGCGGTGTGAAGTGACTCGAGAGACGACAATTAGAAATGACCATCTTGCCTCAATTTATTAAATCGGATTTTCCATTCGTGCAAATTTATTTTAAGCTCAGGTCATGGAACAAATTACTCGCAGCAGTTATTGCCAACGCTACGATGCGTTTCGAATACCTCCAGAGTTTGGAGTTCGAACGCTGCAACTTTTTTCTCCTTCATTCGATGTAATTAAAAAAAGGAAAATTACAGAAAAAAACCAAGTAACTGCGTCGACTGAAATTTTCCCCGTGCCCTGCCTTGCCACGTGGAGATGCGACTGCATTTGAGACATACGAGTTTTTCAGTTGCTTCGGAGCAATCTGGCAACGTCGACTAGAGAGAAGCAATATTTTCCCATTAAAACATCATCTCCGCGAGTCGAGACAGGACCACGATTTACGCCGGGCCCCAACTTATTTTTCGAGTTAATTAATATACTTTTAAAAGTTTTATAAAACGCTTCACAAGGTATCGGAATATCGCCCACAGTCACTGCGCTCTGAACAAGCAGTCTCGCTATTTCAAAGCGCCCCTTGGAAACCTGTTTACCTGCTTTCAAAAAGCCTCTCAAGTTCAGGAAGCGCAATTTAGAGCCAACAATTAGCAGCTCTGTTCGTCACACCTTGAATAATAAATTCTAGGAAGTCAAGTTCGCACTTTATCGCAAATTTAACATGGAAGATAAAACCTACGAATTTAGTTCCAGTCGTGAAATATTTTACGAATTGCTTATCACTCGGTCTGAATAAATTCAAGAATAGAAGCGGGACTTCAAGAATTCGACTAATTGCGCTGAACCAGTCCATGGTTGCTTCCATTCAAAGGGGTGCATTCTGGTACCAGCAGTCTGATTATTGAAATGGATAGAAAAATCGATAGACAAAACAATGGACAAAGAAGACACAAGGAGTATGGCGCGATCTCATTATGGTTGATGTGGGTGGTTCTCATGGACTAAGGGATATGGATAATAATGGATTAACTAAAGGGTCTCTCTCGTTGGTTATCGTTAGTTAGTCTATTATTTACCTCTTTTGTCCATTGCAACCACCAGTTTCCACAGAGACGATCCCTCCATATCCTTTTTGTCTTCTTTGTCAATCGCTTTGTCCACCAATTTCAAAAATCAGCTCGCACTTGGTAACATTTTTAAGCCCAATCGTTGCAGATCAATCTTGCCACCGGCTAAATTGTGAGTTTCAGCATCTTTTCAGCATAGACCAGTCAACATATTAAAATAGTCCTCCTTGACGTAATATGACCTTGCAATTCTTGATAATAAGTAGTATAACTTGAAGCTAATTACTAGTTATACACGGAAAATTTAGAGAGGAAACATTCTCTGTGGAGTTTGAATTAATGAAATGGATTAGCCATTATCTAGTTCTCAGTTTTGTAACATGTAGATCGGCAAAAGATACTAAGTTGCATACAATCGTTACGGAATAGCCTTTAAATTCATCAAATCTAATTTAAAAGAGCTTTAAAAAAAGAGAAACTTTCTTGTATAAATTGTCAACTGCATGAAAAATGTATGTATCTTTAATTGGACTGCGTAAAGCAGAAAGGAACCAAGCCACATCAGCTATTGCCAAATTTAATTGGGTAATTTAATTTTTTACATGATAACGGTTGTGCGGATTTTTGTGCAAATATCACTGCATTTTTCTGCACAAAGCGAATTCCTTAAAAGTTTCAAAGGAATATTACACAAAAACGTTCTCTTATATAAAATTCAATTGCAAATTGAAAGTAATGTACAGGGAAAGTTCCGTCAAACTATTCCCTAATCAATTGAAAATAAAACTCAAAAATAAAGCCTATTACAGTCTAAAAGAATGTTTCAAAGAACCTGTATAATTTCATCTTACTTAAATTGTTGTATTTGTTGTATAAATTGTATATTTGACTTATGCCAGAGCTTTTTACCATAGGCTGTATGCATCCATAAATTCTATCTATCTACCAATTGCTCAGTTAAATTTGCCGATAGCCGATGTGGTTTGATTCATTTCTGCTAAAAGCGGTCCAATTTTTCAGAGATATAAAGATTGGCTCTGCTACCAGGGTCTCTACGACCAATATAAAGCAGGGCAATTTCACCTGGGAACGGCAACTATCAGTAAATTGTTGGCACAGCAGGGCAAGGATGGCGGGATCAACATTTTGCATATCAAAACGTTTTCATATTTGACCCGCGCCGGGTCGCGGGGTGAGGGGGGGGGGCGTCTCAAGTCTCCAGCAGAGCTGTAAGCAGCAAGATCACCAGAAACCCTATTAACATCAAGTTTGAGAAACCCATTCGAGAGCAGATAATAGCTACTCGGCATAATCAAAGCGAGCGGTCTCGCTTTACCGTTAAAATCCAGGAAATGAGCCCGACTTGGACCCTTGAAATTCATGCGGTTGCCCTCTTCTCGATCATCGATTAGATTGCCTTTTAATAGCTTCCTCTCCGGGCCGCTAAAGCGAATCCCTGCGACGCTCCTGTTTATTCGCAAATGAGAACGCTTCCTGGCATTGCGACTTTTTTTCAACTGTGACATTCTGCCTGTCGCAGAACTAGCTGTCGTTTCCTGAAGCTCCTCTAGTCCACCATTGCGCTGCCGTGATAGGCAAGAACGCCGTAAATCCATAAAGATTTTCCCTCGTTTTTTGGAACTTACACTGAAAATAAATTCTCGGCGTTTTTACCAAGGTCTGTTGGTACCTTTACCATCTCACTTTTTTTTACCAATTATTGGTAATTTTACCAGGACAGACTGGTTAGCTTACCTTCAAACCGGTATTTTTACTATTCTTTCAGGTAAGAATACCACTTTTATTGGTAATCGATTCCCGGTAACTTTGTCATTTTATCTCGGTAATTCTACCACAGTCGATAAAAAATATTGGCGTTTTTACCGGGGCCCAGTAAAATTACCGAGAAAGTCAATAATATGCCGAGATTTCTCAGTAAAATTACCAATCCCATAAATGGCAATTTTACCAAGAAAAAACTGGGATCAAATAGAACCCCGAATTCTTGGTAATTTTACCCTTTTCTTAGTAAATACACCGAGATTTTTTTTTTCAATGTAACACTTCATAAAACAAAAACTGTTTTACACATGTGCCTACATTTTTCAGGTTAAGTTCTTGATAGTATTTGCGAAAAAATTCTGTAAAAACATTGTCCCAAGGTACACAAGTTTTCCTGCTATGACACATTGTTTCCAAAAAATGCAAAATGGCGTTTTAGTCCAGTCAATCTAGCATTTTTCTGGGAAAATCTATATATAGAAGGTTTTTTTGCGGAAACATGTTGCATTAGGCAACCAGAACAACATATCAAAAGTTTACCAAAATCGGCCGTCCGCTAAGGCCGCCATCTTGAAAAAAGGGGGGGCGGGGGGCCAAAATACGCCGCCGGCGACCGGTTTTTAGCTTTTATCTTGAAAAATATCGATGCTACGGAAAAATGTCACTGTACCTTTTAAAAAGATCATAAAATTTCCTATTAGAAACACTATACATTTATCAAGTTGCGACTTCTGGTTCGTGAGATATGGCGGTAGTTTCCTGCGGCTAGGAAAGTCAAATCTTGCGAGAAATCACGTTTTTTCAACAAAATCTGTAATTATCTTAAAAACGGCGAGTCTGAGGCAAAAAAGTG
>NW_017548003.1:1845039-1856916 GCF_001854935.1 Bemisia tabaci
CCCCCCATAAATTCGGCTCTGAGTGAAGGTTTTGAAAGCGAGAGTGAATCAGGCGATGGACGCAAATGAACTTCGACATCTGGGCCTCAGACGGCTGCAGCGCAAGCCGTGCCCGATGAGCCGACGACCGAAACTTACCGGGCGAGTAGGAAGAAGGGATGGGGAATTTTGCGGTGTTGCAATTTCGGTCACGTAAATCTGAATTTATAAGCGGTGGTCGTTGAGCATAATTCGCCGGGCGGGAATAATGCTCATTGAGCGTTATTCCAGCTGCAGCTGAATTACGCTCGCTCTCGTATGCAGCACTATACCTGCCACCGCCTTCAGCTCTCTCGCGCAGCGTGCGCGAAGTTGAGCACTATTCGATTCGAATCGATCTGAGCCGTTAACGCTGAGCGTTTTTTTTCATCTGCTCGGGCACTGGACCTGAGCAGCGATTCGAGCATATATATTTGTGCTCAGGGGCCCTACCCCCCGCCCCCCCTTTTTTCAAGATGGCGGCCTTAGCGGACGGCCGATTTTGGTAAACTTTTGATATGTTGTTCTGGTTGCCTAATGCAACATGTTTCCGCAAAAAAACCTTCTATATATGGATTTTCCCAGATGACCCTTATTTAGAGCTAAATTGACTGGACTATTTACGGCGTTTTTGCGTTGCGCGACAGTGCGGGTGGTTACGATTATAATTGATTCCATAGCTTGTCGAAAATTGAGCGATCCCATCGGTTTGTTTTCAATGTAAATCCGTTAGGAAGGATCGTAATCGTGTTGTTAATCTCTTGGGTGGCTCTTGAAATTACGCTGCTTTTGAAGTCAATTCACGGACAAGATTGATCTTACTCTAATACACATTTGCCCCATTTACGATTAGGCCAAGAATCAGACTGTGTGGTTTTTCAATTTCTTCTCTGAATTTTAGGACCTATTTGGATAGAAAGCTTAATTTTCAGGCACCATTTCAAACGCCGACGTCTAATATTTGTGACTTTACGTAGTTAGCGGAGAATGAAATTATAGCTCAGACCGTGTTGGAAAGTGTTCATTTGTTGATGTGTCCTTCAAAATGTTCTCGATAGGCTTAAAAAAATCCTTGATTTTACAATAAATCTCCTACAGGCCAAAAGGATTTGCGATCCAAGCACCTCCCCGTACGTAAAATTTTGCAAGAAAAGAAAAAAAATGGTATATTCTAAAACAAAGTCCTAAGCTAAAGAAAAGCTTTCAAAATTGAGACTATAGTGGAGGGAATCGCTCACTTCAAGTTATGAGTCCACCTTTGAATCTAGGTAAACTCGCCATAATGCACAGATAGGAAGAAAATAAATTCATAGTGCAGTTGCTAATGCTGCAGCTTTGAAGTTCTTCTACAAAGTGGCAACCCTACTAGACTATTTTCTCCCTATCTGTACATGGAGAGTTTGACTTACTGTAAGAGCACCCTCTCACCATAGCATAGGCGATCTGCTCTATTACTTCCTCCACTTTGAGAGCTTTTTTGAGCTCGGGAGTTCGCTCAGGGGGAATCAGTGGCACCATCGTGTTCCTCAGAAAATTTTCCGTGTGAAAAAATTCTCAAATTGCAAATCCCTGTCGCGTGCGAAAACTCCATTAGAACTCCTCGAGAAGTCTTTGATAAGGTGTCATGAACTATTTGAAAGTCTCCGGCGATTTTACTCTGGTCTGGCAAGTCTGAGACCCGAGAAAGTTTTCATGGAAGTATCAGATGGAGGAATCATCAGTTTATCCAGTGCTGATCGCGTCACTTCAATCTTACTCTTTCGCGAAGATCTTTTTCAATTTAATCCGCTTCGCCTCTCATTTTATGCTAATAGCGTCACGTTCATCATGCACCGATCGGCGCGACTCGACGCTGTCTCGGCGGAAACGAGGCATGTTAAATGAAATGAGTAAATTGATGAAACGAATAACAAACTGTATATTTTTATCAACCCAGTCGAGCATATGCACCGACACAGCTTCCGTCCTTTTCTCCAAGGGCGAGGCGTGAAGGATCGATTATTTATAATTCCCCATTTGAAGTTGTGGTGAAGAATCGATTATTAAGATGTCTATCGAACACCCTGTTTATCGATCCTTTTCCATAGGTTTAAATGACAAATCAATCGATATATCGCAAAGCTCGCCACGCCACTGCTTTTCTCCACCTACAGTGCCGTTTCAATTCTAACGGTTAGATTGACGTGTTCAGCGACGGAATATCTTAAAATCCCCATTCTTGAAACTCAAGTAGCTCAATAGTGAAGGATAAGGTTACTTTCGAGATTTTTATTTATTATTTTTTTCAATATAGCAGTAGTCCAGTAGCGAGGCATTAACGATCGATTATCGATATTTCCCATTTGAAGCTGTCGAAGGAATCAATTATTAAAGCGTTCGTCGCTAACACCCTGTTTATCGATTCCTTTCCATTGGTTTTAATGGCATATCAATCGATATATCGCAAAGCAAGCTACGCCACTGCAGCAGTCATCCCTGCCGATTCACAAATTTATGCTTATTCATATAAACTAGTTTTAAAATCTTTGCTGCAAATTCTCTCAAAGTTATGGCTTGAATGATGAACCATGCCAAGTATGAAAACACGGTTGTTGATGAGTTGTGTTTCATATTTTATAATTTATGATTTGAAGTACTTTTAAATTTTACGTAAGTATGAAGTGATCATCAATATTTACCACCGTTTTGGTTAAACCATGTGTTTCTCAGTAATTATGATTCAGGCAAAAAAAAAAATAAAATTAAGTATGTTAAGCCCTAGTTTAGCATAGGAGATTGTGACTAACACACACAGGCGGATTCCCCTAAATGCTTGTATTGCACCTGACTTACGGCCTCAATTAATTTTATTAGCCATTTATGAGCTCGGGGATTTATTTTAGAAAGTGCCGGAGGCGTCATCTTATTTGTCGCGGAATTCTCACACGAGTTGGTGGTTTAATTGCAAATCGCGCGCTCTTACAGCCAAAGTGGACTCTTTTACTATACTTATGCTGGGTGAAAACTTTACTTACGTATGCAGCCGTAATTTTACACAAAACGTGGATCGGCTTTGCTCAAGGGATTCAGCCAACTGGGGAAAAAACTGGTAAAATTTCACGAAAATCACGTTGAGCATATCAAAAGAGTATAAATTCTTCTTGCATATTCGTACATTTTCAAAATCACATTCGCAGGCACTTTTTTCATGACCACCAGTACTCAGGCAATATTAGGGCGAATTGCCGGAAAATCTAATCTAAAGAATCTAACCGTATCGCAAATCGTTTTAAAATTTTGATTTTAATTATTTTCAAGCATCAATTTTGTCCTGATTTCTTTGTTTTGGGACCAACAAGATGCTTCAAAACGATTTAAAATCACGATGAGACAGATTTTCAACCGTTCGCAAGATCAATTGTACATTTAAATTTTATCTTTTTTTTTTTTTTTTTTTAAATCTCTTTTTGGGCACATATGATCACCAGCGGCTATAAGAGAAGGAGCGAGGAACTTTATCCGGGTCTGCACAAGTCAAATTAATAAAATGAATTGAAAATTTTCAAACATTTTCCGTGTTTGCTACCGGCTGAAGATGGAGTCACAGCTCTGAAACGCGCCCTGTAAAAAATTACCAATGTGCAAAAGAGTACGCGAAATTTCTTAAAAAATTTTCAATTCATTTTATTAAGAGGATAACACCTGCTGACGCGATAAAGCTTAATATGTGCGTGGAGCATGCAAATTTCACGTTCTAGAGTGCGAACTAAGGCATTTCTGATGCTCTCAACGTAATTTTCGTGCGATTTTGCCAAAAAGATTTCAGTGGCGAGGCATAAACGATCGATTATCGATATTTCCCCATTAGAAGCTGTGGTAAAGAATCAATAATTGGGATGTTCCTTGCGAATACATCCCAATTATCCCAAATGATTTAAGGTGATTCGTCAAGCTCAAGTGACGTAGTCGAACTGGCGTGCGATATATTGCAATGATTAGGTAAAAAATCTCGGCAGATTTTGAATTTTTAGCCAAACAAAGGACGATAGCCCCTGCGCAAGAGCCTAAAGAATCATTCTAAGCCCAAAAATCGGCAAAATTCAGAGAAATTAAAGCAGGATAGTATTCGGGATAAAACTTCCCATTCGATTCAGCTATCGATTTCTATATCGAATGCGAGGTTTTTTTCCAAACACTATCCTGCTTTAATTTCTCTGAATTTTGCACATTTTTGGGTTTAGAATGATTCTTTATGCTCATGCCCAGGGGCTATCGTCCGTTTTTTTTGCTAAAATTTCAAAATCTGCCCAGATTTTTAACCTAATCGATGCGATGTATCGCATGCCAGTTCGACCACGTCAATTGAGCTTGACGAACTTTAGTAATCGATACCACGAAAACTATCGCGAGCATCTCGCAGGAGCGCGAGAAGGTCAAGGTGGTAAAAATGGCAGCGTCGGACACTTAGGGAAGCCGCTAAGGTGAGAACGCTCCAAGTTCCCACGGAATCGGAGGATGGTAACGGAGGCTCCGTTACGGGAAACTAGTTTAAGGGAAATTATTTTTCAATAGAAGAAAACTGAGGAAGATTCGCAACCCGTCAGGAGCGTCTGGGAGTTTTATTTGTTTTGATGAGCGGACTCCGGCAGAGACTCCCGGAAAATTATTCTTCGGGAAAAATGAAATTGTTTGACCCAGATTTCATTAAGTAGATTTGTGGGAGGTGGATAAAAAACCGATTTCCCGAGGCTGCCTCGCAACTAGTCCGGCGCTGTTGCCTAATTCTGGTCTTAAATTCAGTTTTGCAAAATACATAAATGAAATGAAAATCCACAAGTAAAGTTAATAACTTACTTAATGTCCGAAGCCGTGTTCCGGTTCTCAGTTTAATTTTTTGTTTATTGCAACCTTTCCCCTTTGCCTAATTCTGGTGTTAAATTCAGTTTTGCGACTCCTGAGATACATGACAAAAAACAGTTTAATCTCGCAAAAGGCTGCAAAATACATAAATGAAATGAAAATCCACGAGTAAAGTTAATAACTTACTTAATTTCCGAAGCCGTGTTCCGGTTCTCAGTTTAATTTTTTGTTTTTTGCAACCTTTCCCCTTTGCCTAATTCTGGTGTTAAATTCCGTTTTGCGACTCCTGAGATGCATTAAAAAAACAGTTTAATCTCGCGAAAGGCTGCAAAATACATAAATGAAATGAAAATCCACGAGTAAAGTTAATAACTTACTTAATTTCCGAAGCCGTGTTCCGGTTCTCAGTTTAATTTTTTGTTTTTTGCAACCTTCCCCAAAATTAATTTTTTACTGTTATTTTTGGCTGATGAAATGTTAATTGAAAGAAAGAGAGGACAGGGTTCAAAAATGCAGTTTTTGCATCGATGAAAGCTTGGTTGCTGTGTTTTTCAGTGGCTGTGCTATCAAAATTTCTTTCATAACAACATTTCTCTCGCTTTGAAAGGTACAGCCAAATACTAAGTTTTTAGATTTTTAAAAAATTTTACTGTTTTTATCCAACTGAGGAAGGCTGAGTCTTCAGCCGAAACGTTTGTTGGTATTTATGCACTCAAAAAACAAGTATGGGAAGAGTGACTTGCCGGCCGAGTTATGGATCATGGAGCCATGAATGGACTGCATTTTGCAATTTGGAACTATAGAATTTGGCCCTTCTGGAAAAATACTTATGTGCATAGGGAAACTAATGGCACATTTGTTGTTTTTAAACCGGGCTAGAATTTATAGTTCCAAATTGCAAAATGTAGTCCATTAATATAGTTCGTGGAGCCATGCTTATAGGTTCGCGACCAATTCAGTATGGCTCAGAAAGCCATACTGTAGACGGTAAGTCACTTTAGTTAGAAATTATGGATCTCCGAGCCATTTTTTATGGGTCTCAGAGTCATACCTTTTTTCGAAAGTGTGAAAATTAGACTTCTTACCTGCTTTTTGAATTGTTATGATTGTATACCGACAAATACACCTTGAAATGACTCTAAAAGATCATGATATTAAAAAAATTCCAGCATTCCCTCGTTTCCTATACATTTTTGCAAATCGTTTATTGAAAAGGGCAAAAAATACTGAGGTGCTCAGAACACTTGTCGTTTCTTGATGATGGTTGTCGATTAACTTCAACGTGCTCGCAGACAGTATTGTGTCTCCTGTATTATTAATATCGGTAAATGTTGCACTCTTCGACCCAAAAGTAATGAAAGGTCGGCGTCGATCGGGTAAAAAACGGCAACGCTGCCACAAAATTCCCTCTCTTTGGTCGTCGTGATACGGTAATAAGTAGTCAGCGTCACCTCTCAATTCTCAATCGTTTACGAGCACTATGTAATTATCTCACAGAATAATACGCCTCCAGCGCTTTGATTAAATGGGTTTTACATACTTTCAGGATTTTTACGTAAAAAAGTTTGAAATCGAAGACTTTTTCATAGGAATCACTGTCCTATCTTTCAGTATTTCAGAATTTCATTAAAACATTTTTCAGAGGAAATCGAATGCCTATAGGTAAGAGGAATGTTGCCGTTCATTCCTCGTCATTTTATGAAGCTTTCGGTAGTAATTTTAAGGGACACGTTTTCCTGATTTCATTTAAAGAAAAGCTAACTTCCAGGGAAATTTGCAACTCTATGTCAGAGGTGTTTCGCAGCTGGACCCTCAGCTATAATTCTTAAATACAAAACTTCGAAAAAAGTAATTTAAAAAGTGTTTCGTTAAAATTGTCTCTGAATTTTCTCCTTTCGTGAAAAATATTTGTTTCGAGATTGAAGAAATAAGTAACAGCTGTCCTTTTTCCTAAAATCAAAGAAAAAAATAAAAGATTCACGTAGGGCAATAATTGAAAAGTTCAGAGAATGGACATGCCAAGTGACATTACTTTGGAAAAACTCGAGATATAATTAATTATTTTAAGCAGACCTGGTCCCGAAGTATTCCATATGTAGATACGCCAGTAAGGCTCTGGAGAATTTTTCAATTAATTTAGATTCGTCCCTCTCAAAATTATCACCCTTACAGAATTTTCAATCGTAATTTTTTCTCAAAACTACGAAAATCGTGTAAAAACATGGGTATTAAATTTTTTTAATCGTTAAACGCTTAACTGAATAAATATATCTCTTGATATTATAGTATGTTTAATTGTCCATAGTATTTTTGTATTTTAGCTTATTTTAACAATTCTGTTGGACAAACCGGTCAATATTTAACCATATTTTCGGTTCATGTAGTCGGATTACCAGGTAACGAAGTCATAAAGTTTTGAAACTTAGAAAATCTATGGGAAAAACTCATCACATGAACCGAAAGGATAGTTATATACATGAGCCAAATATTCAGTTTGACGAGCCAAACTCAAGGCCAATTTAGAACTGTTTCATAGCTCATTTCATCGAACTCCCTTTTTCTAACGTTCGTTTATCATGTTAAGAGCTCAAGTACCCGGTTATGTATATTTTTCGCCTCAAGACAAAGCTAATATTGAGAGAAACCAGGATGTTCACTCTATCCATTAAAACGAAGCGAAAAACTCGACAATGAAACACCAAACGCTCTCTCCGCTGTGCTCTTACTGTCAATAAGTCGAGTTTTAACTCTAAATTGGATTTGAAGGCAGAAAGTTTCACTTCCTCAACGGCTCTGTTTCCCGCTTTCTTCCCTCCGATTTATTTTTAAACGTCAAAATTCGCGCGGATCGTGGCTTGAATAAAGCGGTTACTTTTCGGAGCTGAGGTGGATTACCGAAGAACGGTGACAATAGAAAAAAGAACAAATAACAAACGAGAAACTTAGCGGAGGAACTGTATAAATAAGACTCGGAGAAGGCGAAATACGCCGATAATACAGACAATTTCATACTTTTGAGAGTGCAGATCTCTTGGCAGTGTAAGAGGATTACCTTTTCGAAGTAAGAGAAAAATCCTTTGAACAGATCATTTGATTGTGCGAATAATTGTGTGGTGTAGTGCTTGTGTTAATTATTAAAACGTGGCAGTTCATTAAGACTTAGCTGAAAAAAAATTGTGATTTCTTTTACCCTAAGAAGACTCGGCGATCAGACCTATTTCTGTACTTCCGTAATTTACAGTGTTGAAATTGTTCGTTAATTTCATCGGAGACCACTGACTTTCAACGATTAAAAATTTTGATTTCGATCCGCAGTAGCTGAAACATTTTAAATACGCTCTCCTCGAATCAGCGATTTTTCGTTCTCAATTCTAATATCGCTGGCTAAGGAACCATACCGCCTATTCGCAAATTAACATTTTTGTAATTCTGAAGTTAGAACTGCAATTTTTTCATACATTACAGATTATTATAGCGCCTCTCTGAAGATATTTGAAAAATTAAAAATATCAACTTGTGCATCTTATACCGCGGGAAGCGGCAAAATCTCCAACTCATTTTCGCCAAAATTCGTCGTCTCCCGCACGAAGGAACGTAACCCCATTCCGAGGTTGCCAAATCTACTCAAAAAATTAATTTATTTTACAAAGTTGTACCTGGAAAATTTTTATATTGATATTTATTCAAAATATATTAGAAACACGATGGTGCCACTGGTTTTCTCTGAAATCATCTCCCAAGCTCAAAAATAGCTCTCAAGTCGAGGCCAAAATGGAGGGTATATCCCACGCTATCCTGAGAGTCCACCTCTACATCAAGACCAACTCTCCATGCAAAGGTAGGGAGCAAACACATTGACAGGGCTGCCACTTTATTTGGGGGCTCCAAAACTGAAAAACGGCATCACTGCTAATGTATTCGCTCCCTATCTTAGCATGGAAAGTGTGTCTTGATGTAGAGGTGGACTCTCAGGATAGCGTGGGATATCCCCTCCATTATGGCCTCAACTTGAGAGCTTTTTTTTGAGCTTGGGAGTTGATTTCAGAGAAAACCAGTGGCACCATCGTGTTTCTAGCAAACTTTTACATTAGAATCAATAGTCAAATCGCAAATCCCTCACACATACAACATCTCCATTCCCGCTGCCATTTTATATTTTTTTCATAGACAGTTAAGGCAAAAATCATCCGATGTAACTTGAAATACAGCAGTTAAAAGGTTCACATGCCTTATTCGGTGGAGCAATTTACTCGAGTTAGGTTCCAACCTAAGGATACAACTATATCAACTCTGGTGTGTTGCACAGTATCATGCGCATTTGAAGGCGTTTTATGATGGCCCGACCGCGACCTACGAAGAGTTGAAGTGCTAACTTTGAGAGCTGTTTCCGCTGAATATTTTCACCTTCCGGCCAACATATCACAAACGCCATACGACGTTTAGAAATTTACGCTGCAATTTTATTTTGAATTCTGAACTTTTACATAAGAATCAACGGTCAAATCGCAAATTCCTCACACATGCAACATCTCCATTTTCTGGCTGATGGGGAGCCTCCCAGACCCACCTTACGCCCCTCTGCCGTTCGAAGAGCCTGGATCCGCCTACGAAAAAATCACGAGATAACGCGCTGTTTTGCTCGTGTAATGGATTCCACCATGTCGACTCGGCCACGGCTCCTCCGGGGAGTCAAGGTGGGTTTTTGCTCATTCCCCGAAAGTCCGGTCTTGTAAATGAGCGAACTCTCCGCGGAGCGAAGACGGATCTGAGCCGGAAGGACCACGAGACAACGCTAACTCCACCGCGGGGCGATCCATCATCACCTCGACTCGCACATCAACTTTATCAATCATCGCGGCGGGAAAAAGAGGAGGAAACATTTCGGAAGCGTATTAATCATTGTTCCGGGCAAGACCGGAATAAGTGCGTTTTTAGAGTTATTTATGATTTCAATAAACTCCCCGCGCTGGGGGCCGCGCGGGGATTAAGGGTGACGACGTCTATATTTTATTGCTACACGTTCGGGGCTCCGGGTGGAGACAGTGCTCCGGCCACCGAAATCAGCGATAAATTCCCGCTCCGATTTTTACGCGGTCAAAAAGCGCCACCCGTAATCCCCGCCGCGCGCAGCGCCTCCGTGACTCTTCCGGGAGCGGGACTTCCGGGGCTTCCTCGGAAAACATAAACTCCTTATTTGCGTCCCGTAAACATTCATGCAATGCGCTCCCGATCTGAGGACTTCGCACTCCAGTGTCGTCTGACGCTCCTCTATAGCTTGAAATATACGGGCGGCGTTTTGTCCTAACCGTCGATGTACTGAAATAAAGTTCTGGTACACGTTCCTACCACGCACGGTGGATCGAGTCAATTGGAGAGGTCGGACATGAAATTTTTGACTAAAACTGAAAATTTTGACGTTTTTTTCGTCATATTTTAAATGTCTAGGAGTGCTTCGAGAAGAAAATTTCACGAGAAAACCAATGGAACAACTTTTAAATCCTCAAACCTTGTATAGACGGAGTTATAAGCTTTTAAAGTTTCCAAATTATGTCCGACCTCTCCTATTGACTCGATCCACTGTGCCACGGTTCGGTTTATATAGATTACGATATATCGTGGAGGGAATGGATTAGATCGACATGAATCGATCGAAGAATAAGAGCGTGAACCGATCGACGTGATTCGATCGACACCAATTCGATGGACAAAATTCGATCGATTCATGGGTTTGTAGATCGATTCACGGGTTCTGTTGGTTGAATCACGAACCTGACGATTGAACTAGACTTATGAACCAAACTTATGACTATTTTTCCTTGATTTTCAGATTTTTTGGATAAAATTATGAACGAAATAAACCAAAAAATTGGAATAGGAATATTCACAAAATTTCAAAAAAGTTCGTGATTTGTCGAAAGAAATGTGGCAACGCCTGATGGCTAATACGGCGTTCTTCCCAATTAGAGTACCTGTATAGGAAGAGTATGGACAGATCTGAAACTCCAAAAGTCCATCAGGCCTTCACCGATGCCTCCGCGAATAAAGTTAGGGACCAAAAGGGCAGCCAACCTATGAATTTCGAATGTCCAGAGCGATTTACAAATACAATTGTTACGAACCGTCGTCGTTTAGAAAGCATGTATTTGGCTTACTTTTTGCATGAATTTACTTATTTTTGCGAAAGAACGCTCATTTATGTACATTCTTAGCCATCTTGGTTAGAATTGAAATCTGTAGGCTGGCAGTGAAATTTTGTGTGTTAGAAGTTGCTCAGAAGGGTGGCTGCACTTTTGGGCCCTAAGCCCTCCATGAACCGATCTGTCCATACTCTCCCTATATACAGGTACTCTATTCCCAATGCGGCAGTAGGTATTGCAAACCCGTCTGTAAGAAAAGGAACAGTCCGGAAGTCTCATAGAGAAAAAAAAAGGAGGTGTTTGCATTTCGGGCATCTTGGAATTTTTTGATGACTTGATGACGTAGGTGGGTACAGCGACGTTTTTATCCTGTCGATTTTCTTGGAAATGGTGTAATTTAAGGAAAAAAGTCTTTCTATAAAAAGTGCTTGAAATTATACAATGAGTTGATTTAAGTAAAAAAATCGGACATTATGGTCCGTTTTTCATATTTAGCTAAACGTCGCTGTACCCACCTACGTCATCAATGCATCAAAAAATTCCAAGATGCCCGAAATGCAAACACCTCCTTGTTTTTCTCTATGCGGAAGTCTTGGCAATGCTGGGATGGACATGTGCCACTTGGCCTGGGCCCGGCCCTCGCGGCGGTCCAGGAACCCTGCCCGGAAGACGCGCGGCGCGGGAAGAACACGTTGAGGATGCATTACGAAAACGAGTTAAAATTTGAATTACATCGAGTCGGCACCCGCACCCGGCTTCGGCGTCGAAGAACCAGGACCCGGCACACCTCGTGAATAAATAACACCCGGGAAATTTATGTAAATCCACCAATGTTTATGCTCAGCCCCGATTATTCATAGCCCCCCCCCCCCCCCCCCCCCCC
>NW_017548003.1:1856992-1947272 GCF_001854935.1 Bemisia tabaci
CCCCCGCGCCGTCTCCTCCGTCTCGAGTCATCAGCCAACTTTCAGCGCTCGGCGAATGACTCGGGACTCACGTCAAAAAGAGTCATAATTATTCTGCGCTGCTGAAAAAACGCAAAGTCTGAAGTGGAGAACAGGCTTTCAGGGAAAGTCGACTCTAACCTTAGCGCGATTACTTGGCGTATAATGGACCGGCCACATGCTTATCCTCACATTTCACAAGTTTATATTTCAAGTAGGGGGCTATGCTCTCTGACCGCCCCGCGGTCCAGCCCCCCATATTTTGATTCTCCGGCAGCACTTCGAAGGCTTAGGAACAATTACCAACCGTCTAACTGACATTTCGTCGTTTTCCTGACGAAAGAAGGTAACTTCATTTCATTTTTGTCAAATTTCCCCTCGCATATTGCATTTTAACTGGGGAAATCTTAGGCATTCCTGACAGAAAATTTCACCATATATTTTACATAGCCTTTTACGTAAAAACCAGTAGTCAAATTGAAAATTCCACACTCATGCAACATCTCCATTTTAAAGCATCTTACATCGTCACATTCCGGTCAAAGTATCACAAGCACCATGCAACGTTTCAGAATTACCGCTGCCATTTTATATTTTTTTCATAAACAGTTAAGGCAAAAATCATGCGGGGTAACTTGAAATACAGCAGTTAAAAGGTTAACATGCCTTATTCGGTGGAGCAATTTACTCGAGTTAGGTTCCAACCTAAGAATACAACTATATCAACTCCGGTGTGTTGCACAGTATCACGCGCATTTGAAGGCGTTTCATGATGGTCCGACCGCGACCTGCGAAGAGTCGATGTGCTAACTTCGAGAGCTGTTCGCGCTGCATATTTTCACCTCCCGGCCAAAATATCACAAACGCCATCTGACGTTTAGAAATGTACGCCGCAATTTCATTTTTTCACAGGGAAATTGTTCATCGAAGCTGTCCGAAAATTTCATTGAATTTTCATTGTGCTACCGATAAAATTCAGTGAAATTTTCAAACAGATTCAACCAACAATTTCTCTGTAAAAAAGTCGAATGGCGGCGGAAATTTCGAACTGCTCCTGCCTGCTTTTTTCCTTGCAAAAACCGGGGGGGGGGGGGTTACGCCCCCTAGTTTTCATAGTGTAACATGCATGTTTTAAGAGACATTCAGCACTGAGTGAATCCTAGAATAGTTTTGTTCATTACATGTACATGAAACACATTCCTTTGAATTTTTATTTCTTTAAAACAGGCAGAACTATACTTTCATGAGACGTGTTTGAACGTTGGCGTGAAGAAAAACACTTGAAAGTTCGAGCTTTCAAGGGTACTGAGGGCTGAAAAAGACTATTGTATCACCACGCCATTGAAAACCGCTACAGCTTTATTTGATTGCTTCCCGAAGTCTATTAATTTTATTTTGTTCATTTCCTTTAATATTTTCTCTTCTCGGATTCATTCGAGTCAATTTATCTTCCTATCATTCGAGATGTGATATAACACTCCCCGACTCTCCCACGCGCGGAGACGACCAACTCATCTGGAAAAATGACAAAGGAAGAGAAGTGAAGTCGTTTCAAAAGCTTTTGTGAATCCTCTCGTTTGATCAAATTTCATGTTCAGATGCACTCCCGAGTTGGCTTTTTATAGTGTCATTTTATTGCTGAACTTAAAAACTCCTCAATTACCTTTACGAGCAAATGTTGTTCTTGTGCGACAAGTTTTTCTTTGGTAGGGCCCAAGAAATCGTGTACCATGCTGAGTGCACTGAGGAAATAGTTTCGGGCATAAAACACCTAACTCGTTCTTCCGTCCAAACAAGCGTGGTTAGACATTCTTGGAGGAGATATTGATAGTAAGAAGGGGCTGTTGAGAGACTCGGTAACTCTTTATCAGCTGCTCTGATAAGATTTCTCCCCTCTCATTAAGCTCTTATCTTTTTACTTTATACCTCATAAAAATTGTGTTCAACTCCAAGAGTGATCAGAGAAAATGGTAAGAATAAAACTATTAATGAAACCACTTCAGTTTCATATGTTTTAGTTTAATCATTGCATGATTTAAGTATTGAGGCATTGAAGGTGAATTAGACCAGCGGGTCGATTGTTGAATCGTTATCGAATGCTTCTGATCGATAAATCCCTATCTTAACAATACTATATATCGATCAAGGTCATTCGATAACGATTCAACAATCGAGGAGCTGGGGGAAATGATGGACTAACCGCAAATGGAGGTCCGCAACGAACACCTCAATAATCGATTCTTCACCATAGCCTCCAATGGGGAAATATCAGTAATTGGACGTATTTCAATCAAACGGAACTAAGTGCGTTAAGACATGAGCCCTGATACCCATAAGAATAAATGCATAACAGGGCTCACGGCATAATGCACATAGTTCCGTTTGGCAGGAATACGTCCAGTTGGATTGCATTTTGCAGAAAGGAACCACTAGCATTGCAATGATGCTAAGATTGTGCAACTTCATCTTTTGCAATAAAATTGCGGAAATCGTGAAAAACTATGAAATTTAGATGGTAATGTTCGTCTTAAATTTACAGTTTTTAGCTAGTAAAATAAAAACTATTAATGGATAATCGGGTTTTTCCTCCAGGACAAAAGAAGTTGCACAATCTTAGCAACATTGCAATGCTAGTGGGTCCTTTTCGCTGAATGCAATCCAATTGATCATCCACCCCTCTCCACTGCTCTGCTCTAGGATGAAGCTCTAGAGAGTAACTTTCGTCTTCTACCAACGCAGAACATATCAGAAGAGCTAACCTCAATCAGGAAACTATAAGCACCTGCATAAAATACTTTGCCAACGTCTCTTGACAGTTGGATTACATTTTGCAAAAAAGAACCAGGAGCACTCCAATGTTGCTAGGATTGTGCAACTTACACTCGTTGCAGTAAAATTACCGAAATCTCGCAATAAATTGAATGTACAAAGGTATGATTCGTCTTGAATTTATAGTTTATTGGGAGTAAAGACAAAATTTCTTTTGAAGACCAGTCTATATTTGGATTGCATTTTGCAAAAAGGAACCACTAGCATTGCAATGTTGCTAAGATTGTGCAACTTCTTTTAATTTTGGAGGAAAAACCCGATTATCCCTTAATAGTATCTATTTTACTCGCTAAAAAGTGTGAATTTAAGACAAAAATTACCATCTAAAAGTTCTTCACAATTTCCGCAATTGTATTGCAAAGGATGAAGTTGCACAATCTTAGCATCATTACAATGCTAGTGGTTCCTTTTTGCAAAATGCAATCCATTTGCAAGGGAAAGAAAGTTGCGCAGTCTTAGCAACATTGGAATGCGCTTGGTTCCTTTTTACAAAATGCAGTCCAGTTGAGAAAGGGTGCACCTGGAACCAAGCGCCACCATTAAGTAGATTAAGTTTCACCTCTTACGTTTTTTTTGCTCGTGTGGTTCCACCGTAAGATAACTGTCAGCAATCTATTCACAAACGTAAAAGCCAGACGATCTTATTCGTCGCAGTGGCGTGGCGTGAATGATCGATTTTCGATATATCCCCATTTGAATCCGATGTAAAGAATCGATTATTAAGGTGTTCGCTGCGAACACCCTGTTTATCGATCCTTTCCCATAGGTTTAAATGGCTTAACAATCGATATATCGCAATTCACGCCACGCCACTGATTCGTCGAGGTCTCTTTAATTGAAATTGAATTAAAATTGCAATATGTGTTCTAAAACGGTCATAAGCTCATTTAAGCGTTCCCATTCATCTGATCTCTTCCGTGTGGATGGTTTAAGTTCCCTCATTGCTTCAAGGATGAGATTGCCTAAGCGTCAACGCCGTAAAACTCGGAAGAAAACTTTAAAAACAGACGTGTGTTCACATCAAAATTCAAGTCGAGGAACAGGATCATAAAGTTGCAAAGAAACTTTAACGTCAAAGAACGGTGAGATCAGTTTTCGGAACCCCGAACATCTCCAGGGCCTCTACACTATGCTCGTAGCTTTGATCGATCGATGTACATGTACATCAGAATTTTGAAAAGCTAGGCATTAAAATGAAGCTTCCTCGATGCACCGAACCAACAATGAAAAATAGTTCAGGACAATACTTTAATTTGATGTCAAGAGTGGTCTTCTTGGAAAGAAAGATAGTCGACCATAAGATATTATGGTCCTGTATTATGATACCTCGTCCTCTCACTCTCAAAAATGTTCACTTTTAACACTTTCGTATGCATGCATTACATAAAAAAAAGTAAACAAATTGTCTGGAAAAAAAATTACCTTATAGTTTTTATCATTTTTCTTATATTACGGTCAGATCTGAACTTTGATTTTTTCATATAAGCGTTACGCGTTTTTATATAAAACTACAATTTAGATAACAGATATATTTTTTTTTATATTTTTTTTAGAAAAACAAAAATTTGTTCTGCTACTAGGGATACATAAACTATTACGTCATAACACTCCTTGTATTACCTAAGTTATATTTTTCTATCTCTCTACTCTGCGAATGTTTATGAAATATAATTCTGATATTTATTAAAGTAAGAATGTTTAAATGCTGTTTCATTAGTACAACACTTAAATATGATTAAATTTATTCCATTTCTTTCCCATTCATGCCGTTTCAAACCTGTTTTCGATCACACTTGTGCAATGGTTAAGTGATTTTCATCGAAAACGTGACAACGAGGGCGCCGCTGACCGCGACGCGGCGGTGGCACATCCCTCAACGCGCCTAATCTAAACGACACCGAGGAACAAGAATAAAAGCCGTCAGATTAAGAGGGTATCTTGTTCCGGGAGGGGCGGCGAGACCCCCGTTTTTTTCCCTCCCCTCCCCGCCCCTTCTAAAGAGTTTTTACGACGTAACAATGCTCACGCCCGGCTCTCCCAGAGCTATAAAGCAAATCTAGGAGCTTCCTCCGGCATTCACGTTATCAGCGGGACTGAAAATATAATATCCGGCCGGGAGGTGGCGCGCTCTGCCGGGCCCGATCGCTTGACGCCCCGCGACAGCACCTTTTTATGACGTCATTTATTATTCACCGTCTTCTATTTCTCGATGACTCTCGGCAGTGCGACTTCCGGCCTCAGATAACGCGCCGGGGCCCCTGGCCGCGGACGAAGTTACAGTTTTAGACCCGCCGCTCTCTCTTTATCTCCGCCGAGTTTAATTGAAAACGGGGGATACGAAGTATGCCGCCGCGGCAATTATTATGTGCCTCCTCGCCGTCGGCGTCCGTGATAAGGAGGGATTCGCGCGTGTTGCCTGAGGAACGGCTTTTTTTCCTGGCAGGGCTATCGGGGCTCGCGGGTCAAAGCTGGAACGAGCGGTGTCGCGCGGGGCCTTTAATGAGATGAAACTGCCGTTTTAAGAGGGTTGCGCCGCGGTTATCGGTGGCTCCGCTCTAGAAGCTCGAATTTGCAACTTTAATCTTCGAAAGCAAGACACGAGAGGCTGGTTGGTCGCTGGTTATTTGAAGGAACCTCTTTTTGGAGGGAAGCAAAAATATTTATCGATTCGCTGTTTTTCGATTGGTAAAAATACGCTGAACTTCAACCAAAACTTTTTTCCTTCTGCTTCTCTACATGTAATATGGTATATAACCTTCTTGAGAAGAAAAATGACAACAAATGTTTGGTTTTTTTTTGTGAAACAGATTTTTGGGGTCAATCTGAACCAAAGCTTGTGCAAATAACCCGAAATTGACAGAAGTACAGCATTATGACAATCACTCCCCAAGGTCTTTAAAAGATATGAAATGTCCAGAATCACGTTCAATTTTTTGACATAAATTAAATTAGTTTTAACGAGCTATATCCGGTTTTTACAAAAGATAGCTTGGTCAGCTCACAAAGACTTTTTTTTGTGGGGGATTGGGGGATCGAATGGGGAATATGCAATAGAATCAATATTTTTTGATCTCCTGAGACCCAAGTCAGGAGATTCGGGACCTTTTGTTGGCTTGGAAATGTGAGCCGCCTTCAATTTACGAAGTATACAACCCTGCCGAGCACTCTGGACCCCTGAGCGCTGCCCTGTTAGTTGCCGAGTGCAATGTAGTTGAATCAGTATATCGGTAGTCTCAATGAAACTCAGGCCGAAATCAACCCAAAAAAGTTTGGAATCAACTTTTGGGATTTCTGGGGATAATGGCCTAGGAAAAGATTTACCGGAAGCGTGACTTACCGATCACCTTTTCTCATATAAACTTCGTCGTTAAAGGAGTCCCCCGGCTGGAACTCTAACACCGATATCACACCCCTCGGGCGAACATTTATTACATTTACCCTTCCTTCAAAGTGACATAGATCTATATTAAGCCCTAATGCTCTTCTTTCGGGGCGCGGGACATGGGACGTCGTGCCGCGTCGCGGAGCTTATATCTCCAAAATTTTCTGCCCCTCATAGATTTCGGTCCGCGCTCGTGGCTGGCGCTCGCTCGACCCGGAAAAATGAACTTGTTGCTCCGTTGTCAAAACGCTCCGAGCGGCGTTTTACGCAACAGTATTTACTCAGGCTCAGACTCCCTCTCGGCTCATACAGTTCTGTTTGTGTTCGCCCGGGGCTGTCCGAGTAGCCAGTTGTCTCTACAACTTCCGAAAGCTCGGATTCTTCGGCACTTTTTGGGAGTAATTCAGGGTGATTCAAGGCAGTGGCGATTCTCAAAAGTTGGCAACCGTGATTCCCCGCCATTTACACTTGTGTGAAACAATCGATTCTAGGTGAGGCAGCCTGCCTCTCTGACAATCGATATATTCAATGGATATTAATGGAGGATCAACAGTGTTGTCAACTTGCTGGAATCGCCACTAATCCAAGTTTAAACCACCAGACTGTGCAGGAGCGTGGTGTACCGGTCAAAATTAGAGTTATTTTCTTGTACGAAAGTCTAAAAGTGCTGTTCAATGGGGTATAGCCTCCTCATCCCTCCAAAGTTCTGGGAAATAAATTATATTTCCTGCATTTTGGCACTGGTAGTGCACCGCATCTCATGAACATTGCTATACACCCATACTTCGATGCGCTAAATTCATGAATGGAACAAACTTTGTATGAAACTTTGTTCTGATTGCTCATCTGATTCCATTTGTTTGTTTGTTTCTTTGTTGCAGGTATCGTGGATTAGGAAAAGGGATTTACATATCCTGACAGCGGGTGTCCTAACGTATACGACGGACCAAAGGTTCCTCGTGATTAGGCCGGACAAGTCCGAGAATTGGACTCTGTCGATAAAATTCCCTCAACTGAGGGACTCCGGCATCTACGAGTGTCAAGTTAGCACCGAGCCCAAGATGAGTCTAGCTTTCAGCCTTAATGTTATAGGTAAGAATTCGATTTAACTAACTTCATTTGAGGAGCCTGGAGGACAAAACGCATAACTTTTTGCCATTTCAAGCAATTTGTGTTTAAATTTTCAAAATTGCATGGACCCTCATGGAACAAAGAATATATGAACTCCCTTTTTGATGCTTAGAAATTGGATGTCAGTGGTGAGTTTTTCACAAAATATTTATTCAGAGATTGCGGCTTCAGTTGAAATCATTAACATCTTAATTTTTTCAAAAACACCACTCAGGCTAGGCGCCTTGTCCTTCAAGCCTTTCACTTAAATTAAGCTATTCGCAAAAATACCTTTTATTCCTGGATACAACCGAAGGATCATCCAGAAAAAGAGCACATGTATTGTGTGCATTCATCGCTGCTAAAATCGTGCAGCTTTCGATGCGTTGCTCTGTCATTAGTAGCATTTAATTTCATATGTTTGCCCTCTGAAATATTCAAATTTTATGAGGTAATTTTCTTGGATATTGTGGGCAGACTAAGTGAATTCTTACTATAGTAAAAGAACGGTGAAGTTCCATTGTCTCAGCAACACTGGATATCAGTGGCGAGGCGTGAATGATCGATTATCGATATTTCTCCATTTGAGCTGTGGTGAGGAACCTATCATTAGGGTGTTCGCTGCGAACACCCTAATAATCGATCATTTTCCATAGGTTTAAACAGTAGATCAATCGATATATCGCGAAGCACGCAACGCCACTGCTGGATATGACCAGACCATAATGACTGTCTTCGCCAGCTCGTTTTGCCTACCCTGTTTACCTGATCACTCATTTTGACAATACTTCTATTTCTGCTTTTGTGAGCGCGTTTTGCCTACTTTGTCGAGAGGAGGCGAATTTGTTCCATCATCGTAAGATATAGTGTCTGCTTTCAGAACCTCGTTTCAGCTACTTCACTACCTGATCAAATGATAGTGAACCCAAGCACTGATTCTTAAGATACCATTATATCACTGCCCATGACAGTGTATTTTGTCTACATCTTTCCGAATGAAAGCGAATTCGTTTAAACGAATGTTTCGCCCATGAATCTGAGCATAAAATGCATTGCTTTTAGTAAGAGGATCCAGTGTTGGAACGGAACTTACCTCTCGCTGCGTCGGAATGCTACGACTTGTAATGAAACTTGTAATAAAAATAAGCTTGAAAGCGATTGCAAAATGCAATCTCGGTTCTCATATTTCATGATTCTCGTTCAAAGCAGGAACGCAAAGAGGAGAGGGATTCATCGTTTACGATCCATCCGTTCCATTTAAATCCACCTCAACATGCTGAAAAATTTTGTTTTGTCAAAAATTAACAGAGCTATGCGATGAGAGAACAGTTGACTTACATCGCATATTGAGGCATTTTTGATTCTATAGGACATCTTTGAGCAAAAAAGTGGGAACCAATGGCTAGACTAAAAGATGATGGCAAAAATCTTTGACTGCCGATCACTTAAGTCCCAAGCCTATGCGGTTTCAAACGCCTTCAAATCAAAATACTTTTAACTCAACAATTTAAAGCCCTTTACTCAAAGTCGCCGTCCCTCTAACTTATCGTAACTTGCTTTTACAATATCGCTAATTCTCCTGGTCGCTGAGTTCTTAAATCAGAGTGGCTCAAAGATGAAACATCTCACACTCAGATTTTGATTGCATTCTGTTCAAAATGAGTTAGCGATTTTCCAAATCCTAGGACTCAAACTTCGTTTAACTCGCATCCTGACTAAAAATGCCTCGCTCGCCGCCTTTGAGGTCGTCGAACGCAGTATTTGAGTGCCTCGAGCTTAGACTTTGAGTTTCTCGAACTCAGACTTTGAGACCCTCGAACTCATACTTTGAGTATCTCACACTCAGACATCATGTTCAAACGATCACAATTAGAATCAGAAGGAGTCTGACTCAAAAACGACTCCAACAGGCTGATTTTTGAAATTTTTAGGCAAAGCTATAGACAAAGAAGACAAAAAGGGACACTGTTGGAGGAAGCGGGTGGTTATAATAGACAATGAAGGTAGGTAATAGACTAACTAACTAACTAACGGCAACCCATGAGAGACCTTATATGTGGACCGAGTTTAACAGAAAGAAACCAAGTCACATCAGTTATTGCCAAATTTAACTGGGCAATTTAATTTTTTACGAGAGATCGTTTGTGCAGATTCCTTTGAAATTTTTCAGGAATTTCCTTCAAAGTATGGAGAATTTTCACTGAAATTAGCACGAAAATCCGTACAACCGTTTTCATGAAAAAAATTAACTTGCCCGATTCAATTTGGCAATAACTGATGTGGCTTGGTTCCTTTCTGTTTAACGCGGTCCAGTTAGTTCACTATTTTCTCCTTCAGTCTATAGGAACCAACCATTTCAACCAATAGGATCGCTCCCTTACTTTATGTGTCTTCTTCGTCTATGGTTTTGCCTACGGTTTTGTCTATCGCTTTGTCTATAGCTTTATCAATCGCTTTTTCCACCTCGTGTCTTTCAATGTCAACAATCAACCCGCAGGTGTTTTTTTCTTCAAAATCAGAGAGTGAGCGGCAATGCGGCCCGGAGGGAGGGTCTCTTGGCAAGTCCGAAACGGAATGAAAAGTGCTCTTATCATTGAGCCGGAATTAGCCGAGAGCTGACTGGAAAGCGGCGGAGTCAGGAAAAAACGGCTGGAAATTCCGGGCGTCGGGATGCGCTCGGTGGTTCGTGTGCGCGGCGCGGCGGGCGAAATCCCTGCTCGCTCCGACGTTTCCCGCTAAAGTATTGGTCCGGGGAGACCCGGACGCCGGCGAAACGTACGGAACGCCCGCCCCGAACTGCGGCCCCCGCCCCCCGCCCCCCGCCGCGGGAAATTGCGCCCGGCGGTATTCCCCGGATTGTCTTGTACTTGCCGCCCCGTTAAATAACGCCCGATCCGATATTGAAAGTATCCAACAAATATCCGAGCGCCGCAAACGTCCCCAATAACGCCAATAACGGTGAATCATCAATGAAACGGCGCGCCGCAGCAGGGACATCGGGATTAAAGAAGGGCCGCGGATAACGAGCCCGGAGACTCGGCGTTTTTCTTCGTGTTAACTCCTTCTGGCCCTCGTTGAGAGGGTTGGCACGGTCGGAGATTACTCGGAAAACCGGGCCATGTCAGGGAATTCAAAAAATCAGAACGGAGCATTGCGAGTTCACGCAACGCGTCATCGCGCCTTCAATTTTGGAGATGCAACACGGACATCCATCAAGCACGAATAGTTGTATCTCTGCGCCGTCATCAACGCGCGTTCTTTCTCTTGCTCTATTCCCATGTTGTGTTGGTTCCGTACATCTTCATTTGTCATCAACGTTGCAAACCGAGGTACGTGTTCTGATAATTTCCCGGACGATTTTTTTTTCTCGTTATCGAGATGAAAAGGCAAAATGAATGGCTGCGAAAGAATTGAAATCATGTATGAGAAAGACTTTGAAACAGTTCAAGAGGTTTAGTTTTCGGTCAGGTTTTTTCGTATCTCTCCAAGTAAGCTGATTACCGACGATTGAGAAAGAAGTACCCGCATACGGTGGTAAATTTAAATATTTTCTCGTTGCAGACTGTGCAGCCGTGCGTCAAGAAAAGTATTTTAGACATTTTTTCCTGTGCGATTATACAGTTTCAAAATGTGCTTGGTTTGCTGTATTTCTATGGCGGGGCAATATACCCGTTATGATTTTAAATACTGTGCTCTCATAACTTCATACTGGATAAAATTGCATGTTGGAATCTTAAACGCGTTCTAAATTCTCTCCGAGGATCAACCGCCCAGGTTGTTGATAGGTAAATGTATTTATATGGAGCAAATAAACTTTACCTGGCGTGACTTTATGGGATCTTTGATAAATATCGATGAATTCCTAGAATTTTATACCAAAGAAGTGAGATTTAAAGCCTCATCTCTCGCGCTAACTCGGTACCGAACTTAAGGCTTTTCAGCAATCCCTTTTATCTGAAATATGATCTTCTCAGCTCAAACTTTTCTTCTCGCTGGCCCGTAAAACCTATTCTACTAGTTGCCATATTTTCAAGAGATGAACTTGATTTAACTGGACCTCCTCGTGTCTCTGGAAATTATTTTTAATATAGTTCCGATTGATGTCGAGGAATTTTGATCCAACCAATGACGCCGAAAAGCTTTGAAACATGAGATTTTGATAAAAGAGACATGCCAATACAGAAGAATTCACTAAGGAAGGTTAGGATTTAGGAATCTTCTTAGGGTCGTATATTAATACGATATCAATATTAATGGTCGTTTCGTAAACAGCTCTTTCCCTCAGGGGAGTCCTGTATGATTTCGAATGTAACTGGCTGACTTAGTGAGATTTAAGGATACCTTTGATGTAGCAACGCACAAAAGAATATATTTGCAAGCCTTTAGTGAAATTCAGCAGTTTAACTCTGTAACTCAGCTAATAGGTCCTTGTAAGGGATCAGAATGAGTTGAGACTACAAAATGTACAAAGTATAAAAGTACACGTGTACAAATACAAATTTTAAGGTAGGCACACCGCTATCTTAAAATTTGGAGAATCCTTCACGCATTTTCCCTTTTTTTTGTATTTTTTGTCACCACAAATTGATGTGAACCCTAGCAAGAATCTATTTTCTAAGTTTTACTGCTGAATTCCATTAGTTCGGAAAAACTATCCTTTGAATGATGCTTTACTAAAAATATCATTGGCCCTCTCTCGTTCCGAACGGAAATTTTCGTAAGGATGAAGCTGCCCAAGAAACAACTATGAATCCGGCATACTTTGTACAAAACCGTCCCAGAAAAGCCGTTTCGTAAAATTTTCACGCACTAGTCGCACTATGATTCTTTTGGCGCCCATAATGTCCCGCACTGAAACAATGGTCACATGATTTCGACGCAGCTTATCCAACTTGGTGTTGTGCATCAACTTATTGCTACTATTCAACAAATTAGTTAGAGCGGCTTTAATTAGTTAGTCCCCGAAAAATCGGTTGGAATGAAACTCTAATAACTTTGGCACATAGCACAAATAAGTTGGTACACAACAATTGGACTTCATTTTGCAATTAGGAATTACAATTTCTAACTCATTCCTGAAAACACTCATGTACACAGGGAAACTAATATTACATCCGTTGTTTCTTATCTCAGCCAGAAATTGGAATTTCAAATTGCAAAATATAGTCCAATTCGGATTAGCTTGGTAAAATTCGTCCAATCTGTTTTTTTTTTTTTTTTTTTTTTTTTTTTTTTTTTTTTTTTTTTTTTTTTGTCACCGAAAAAAAATAATATGCTATTTTAGCAACCAGGATGTAAAAAATGTGTCTAGTGGTCCCAAGATGCTGCCTTTACAGCCTCCGCAGTTAATTTTACATCCTGTGAATGCAAATTCAACTGAGTGGGCAATCAAAGCAGCATATTAGGATCACCAGACACATTTTTTACATCCTAGATGCTAAGACAGCATATTATTTTTTTCAGTATGGTACTACTTTCTTTCAAACATAATCCTCCCCAGTGTTTTCCCCGGTTAAAAATGAATTAAACCCTTCGAGTAATGCAACCTAAAGTATGCTCTCCCACAATCCGAAAAGGCAACGTCACCACTGGATAAGGGAAGAGTTCCGGGCCTGGCAACAAGTACCCGCAGCACCTCCGCCATATCACTCCCCGAATCTCCCGACTTTTCACCATCCACCGAACCGCAACCCGCGAGAAAAGCGCAAAATTTCCCGGGACAACGGCAAGCGGGAGCCGAACTCCATTCGGTGCGGGGGGGGGGCGGGTGCGGCGCGGCGCGGCGCAGCGCGGGCAAGGCGCGGCTCGTTAAACGCACCCAGCTTTAAGTTGTTCAACTTTAACTTTGTTTATCCTTCACCTGATTTCGTCGCCCTTCCCCCGGCTCCGGCTGCTGTCACAATATCCGCGCGCGACCCGAGCCACACCGCATCACCGCGAGTGAATCCCGTCAAAATGGAGTGCATTTGCATAATTCAACAGCTATTTTTATCCCCGACCGCGGCGCCATCTCGCGGCGCTTTTTCAGATGACACTCGGAAACCTCCGGAGTACCTGCACAGGGCACGGGATCGTATTCATAGTTGTTTCTTAAACATCTCTTCTCCTTCACTGAGAAAAAGTTCCTGTCGGATCAACGGAAAATAAACCGACGAGACAACAAAGTGACGCTCAGATTCGGGAGAAAAGTTAAAAGACGAGTCCCGGTTACGTCTCTTTCAGAGACAAGAGACCCTCCACTAGTATCATGGCAATGATGGAAGCTTTAACTTTCGGGACTTCAGTATTCTACTGTTGACTTACCTTTATGGTTGATGTTTAACAATGTGTTGGCAGTTTCGTTTTGCAAACAAGCCGAAACTGGCCGAAGTTTGGGAAACTTTTTTGGCTCATGACGTCACCTGAAGCTCATCATCCACCATGTAGGTTGGTCAACAGCTGAAATAAGAGCGATAACTGTTGCTCCCTTATAATTGTCCATAAGGAATTGTTGAATCCCCGAAAGTAAAAGCTCCCACGTGTTACCAAGTGGCCATTGGAGGCTATCTTGTCTCTGGTCTCTCCTGTCTTTAGCTGTGTTTCTTACGTAGTCTTTGGAGCACCGCTACAAATAAGACAAACCGAACCAACACACATGGTAATCGAGTAAGAGAAAGAACGCACGTTGATGACGGCGCAGAGATACAACTATTCGTGCTTGACGGATGTCCGTGTTGCATCTGAAAAATTGAAGGCGCGATGCCGCGAGGCGTGAACTCACGATGCTCCGCTCCGTGCTAACGATGAGGAGTCGCTCAGATTCAAGAGAAAAGTCAAAAAACGAGGTTTAATTGGTGACGAAAGACAAACATTTAAGGACACTTTAAAGGTCCAAGTTGGGACAGATGCGTTAACTTCAATGACTTTTATGAAAACAGACTCTCTTTAATGAAAATTGAGCATTTTTGAGTCACTGAGTTGGAGCGTTTTCCTTCTCACTGATTCAATTCCTGTGGCTACCCCGTTCGACATACTGCAAGGAGAAAAGAGCTATATTTTTCCAATGTTTGACAATAACCAACGAGGGTCAGAGGAAGGCCGTGCCGGATGTTGAATCGAACTTCTTTTAATGGACCCTAAACTGACGCATGATTCAACGACGCACAAAGAATGTAAAGCCCCACATTTCTTGAAAAGAACAATCGGGTCGCACAGTGAGCTTGAACTCTCTCTCTTAACCATCATCAAAGGTTTTCAGGTTTTTTATAAGGACAGGAAATTAGGGTCTGGTTAGGTTAGCGTCTGGACGTTTGAGTCGCTAAAAGTGGCTTCATGATCTTCTACCTCATATCTGGCCATTAAAAGTTTCATCGTAGCAAAATTAATACGCCTGACCCGCGAAGAAATAAAGAAGACACATGACAACATCATGACAAATAGTGTTTCGTCACAAAAGTTACGAACAATTAGTCAATTGCCAATATTAATTATGTACATTCTTAATGATGATCAAAGAATCATCGAGGAATGATTAAGCATTTTGAGGGAAGTTATGAACATTCAGTTTTAAGAAATTGATCAATTTTTCGGGAAAAGGAGACTAATTCGTAAAAGACGATTTCCTAAAAATTCCACAAAAATTCCGGGTTTCCACTTGAAATAAGATAGTTACGGAAATACTACTGAATTTTTTCCTCCGATAATTGCCGATGAACAAGTAACATTTTATAGTATCGTCAAGGAAATTATTGAATATATCACACTTAATTTAAGATTATTTTAAGATTTTTAGATTATTTTAAGATTTTAAGATTTACGATTGTGAAAGTTATGAGCTACCTTACAGATTNTTTTTTTTTCTGCCAACGTACGTTAAAAACTCAGCATTAAGCTGAAAATTCTCACAACAGAGGAAATAACTCCTTTGGAGTAACGGTTTCCCTCATAGAGATATGCTGTTTGGTGCAACACTAGTTACGTCCATATTCAGGAAGGCAACTGCAGACGCGTTTCGGCCTTGTTGGGCCAATCATCAGTGCAGTGCAGCCTCCTGAATTTCCTGCTACCAAGCTCGAGAGGTCGTGAAAACCAGCCCGAGACTTGGGCAAGCGGACGCTGGCGGCAAGTAAACTTGCGCCATCTAGTGAGCGATTATCCAAACAGCTCCGCATAAGCCTTGCCAGGCGATTTTTACACAAACTGATTGCGGTGGACGCACGGGTCGTGGTATGTTGGAATATTTTTTTTTCTGCCAACGTACGTTAAAAACTCAGCATTAAGCTGAAAATTCTCACAACAGAGGAAATAACTCCTTTGGAGTAACGGTTTCCCTCATAGAGATATGCTGTTTGGTGCAACACTAGTTACGTCCATATTCAGGAAGGCAACTGCAGACGCGTTTCGGCCTTGTTGGGCCAATCATCAGTGCAGTGCAGCCTCCTGAATTTCCTGCTACCAAGCTCGAGAGGTCGTGAAAACCAGCCCGAGACTTGGGCAAGCGGACGCTGGCGGCAAGTAAACTTGCGCCATCTAGTGAGCGATTATCCAAACAGCTCCGCATAAGCCTTGCCAGGCGATTTTTACACAAACTACAACTACAAACCCGTGCGTCCACCGCAATCAGTTTGTGTAACGATGAGGTGTCGCTCAGATTCGGGAGAAAAGTCAAAAAACAAGGTCCAATTATGTCCCTCCTATCTTTGGCTTTTTTGATATTCGATTTTCTTCTTCTTTGTTTTCAATTTGGGGTCTGATTCTGATTTCAAGAAACATTTGTAGATCTACATCCAAAGTGTGTGTGCCACAGCCCCATACAACCCGCGTTTTACGTGTTTTTAGCAAGAGGCAGGTTATTTTGACGCAACCTAGGCATCTAAGGGGCATAAGCATTAGCAAACATGAAGATTTTAAAATACGAGACGGTCGACAAAATAGACAGCGTTGACGTCAGAAAAATCTACAATAATTTCGGACAAAATAATGATGAATCAGATATAAGAGGAAAGTAGTAAGAACTTGAATCCTTTGATTTTCGTAACTGTGAGGTTTTTTCCGCGTATTTTACACTCCTTGCAACGATAATCCTCTCATAAAATTAGATACTTTTCCAAAAATCAGTTAGAAAATGTTTTTTCCTTGAAGTCGGTCCCCAAATTGAATCAGTGAGAACAAATACACACCAACTCGAAAAAAGCAAAATAATCAAGACACACGTAAAACTGCACAGTAATTGAAGAAGTTAGCACAACAAAAAGATTTTTGGTGACGAAAGACGGAGACACTTTGAAGGTCCAAGTTGGGACGGATGCGTTACCTTCAATGACTTTTATGAAAACTGACTCTCTTTAATGAAAATTGAACATTTTTGAGTTACTGAGTTGGTGTGTTTTCGTTCTCACTGATTCAATTCCTGTGGCTACCCCGTTTGACATACTGCAAGGAGAAAAGAGCTATATTTTTCCAATGTTTGACAATCACCAACGAGGGTCAGAGGAAGGCCACGCCGGATGTTGAATCGAACTTCTTTTAATGGACCCTAAACTGACGCATGATTCAACGACGCACAAAGAATGTAAAGCCCCACATTTCTTGAAAAGAACAATCGGGTCGCACAGTGAGCTTGAACTCCCTTTTAACCATCATCAAAGGTTTTCAGGTTTTAGATAAGGACAGGAAATTAGGGTCTAGTTAGGTTAGCGTCTAGACTTTTGAGTCGCTAAAATTGGCTTCATGATCTTCTACCTCATATATGGCCACTAAAAGTTTCATCGTAGCAAAATTAATATGTCTGACACGCGAAGAAATAAAGAAAAAATGAATATCATGACAAATAGTGTTTCGTCACAAAAGTTACGAGCAATTAGTTAATGACCAATATTAATTATAATCTGTGCATTCCTAATAATAATCAAGGAATCATCAGGGAATGATTAAGCATTTCAAGGAAGTTATGAACATTCAGTTTTGAGAAATTGATCAATTTTTCGGGAAAAGAAGACTTATGAAAGCCATTAAAAATTCCATACAACTTCCTAAAAATTCCATAAAAATTCCGGGTTTCCATTTGAAAATCAGATAGTTACGGAAATCCTACTGAATTTTTTCCTCCGAAAATCGCCGATGAACAAGTAACATTTTATAGTTCTGAACTACTACCTACTTACTACTTTACTACTACTTTTACCACCACTACTACTAGTACTAGTACTTTTATAGTACTACTGAATTTTTTCCTTCGAAAATTGCCGATGAACAAGTAACATTTTATAGTATCGTCAAGGACTTTATGAAAAATATCACACTTAATCGTATTTTACGATTTACGATCGTGAGAGTTATGAGATACCTTGCAGATTAAGTGTATATTCAGGGATACTAAAATGCGGACTCCGATTACCGTGTAAAATTGGAAAAGCCGCCCCAAAAAAATTGGAAAATAACTTTTCCTACATGAATGTATAAGCCGCTTTTACGGCGCGCTAGGGTGCTCTGCGGCGCCTACTCGCCACAGGAATCTGTCATGGTAGATATCCTCCGGAAGCGGGCATCCCTCCATCTCTTCACGAATGCCCTCATACTTTCCCTACATACTCTTTTGAAAATTTCGGAAAAATTAGAAAAGTTATGGAAATTTTCCCTTTTTTCGGAAACATTTAGAACCGTCTAAATTGATTCCACTAAGTTGTCCGATGCTTCCAACATCTTTTTCGAAATGTTTTCAAAGTTTTATATATCTCTCGCTTTTTGAAAGGAAGAGGTTCGAGTATTTTTTGCAAAGTCTTAAAGCGCTATTACATCGTAAATTTTTAGCAAGCGCGTACTTTTCATCTTCCACAGAAAAAAATCTCGTGATATGGAAAAAAATCATGAGCGTTTTTCCATTATTTTTTTAGAAAATCGTAGGGATTTTGATTATTTTGAGAAAAATTCCCCCCCGGTGGTGTGCGTTGATCTCCCGGGAGGCCGAAACGGCCGCGTGTGCGACGCGACGCGCGCGTTTCATTTTGAGTGGAAATGAACCGACCATGGGCATGGGCATGGGGTTGAAATTGATAAAATACGTGGAAAAAGCCGCCACCTGTTGGGTTTCCACTCCTGTCACCAAGGTAGCTAAAAGAATTATGTGCCCGATCCGCGTCCCACCGCAGTTCACCCCCACCCCCTCCACCTCGCCCTCCGTCGTGTAGAAATTAAAGCACGGACACATACACCAGGCCTCACAGCATGCGTGAGCGGGTAAGCGCACCCGCGCACCCTGGAAAAAGTGAATAAACGAGTAATGCCGTGCTCAGGTAAAACACCGTATGAGCCCTCCGGCGTTGCCAAATTTCCTTTGATAAAATACGAACTTCCTGGTAACCTCATGAATATTTCCCTTCCAATTTTTTAGATAATTTTGTTCGCAATTTCACCTAAAGATTCTGAAAATTCAAAGGAAAAATATTCATAACTCTCCACGAAAACGAACATTTTATCGCAGGAAATTTGGCAACTCTTGAATGTTCATACGGCGTTCTTCCTTACCACGGCGGAGTAGAACTCTTACACTCTGCTCGCTCTGCAGCCCGCGGATTACGAATTCCTGGAACTAATTATTACTTATGAACTCAAACATTCATAACTGATTCAGCGCCTGAAAGCGCCTGACTAATGGGCTCTTAAAACCACAACGACTGCACACGCCCGGGCGTTTTTACGTTGAAAAGAACTATGTGCTTTTGAATCAAATCAAAAGGAATCGTGTACACGAGATTTGTCCGGCTTGTAGTTCTTTTTGATTTAATCCGTTTGCACATACTTTCTTTTAGTATTTGTCCCGATGTCACGTGGAACTAGGTATCACAGATTACAGATTATTACACATACCTCGAGGGGTTTGTTGTTAATTACCTGTCGGGAGCATTCTACGTGAGTAATAATCAACGAGGCTATCGGAGTAGAAATGTCGTTCCTGTGAACTTGTCCCCAACATGAAGGGCTCACTTTTACTGAGCTAACATGAAGTTGAATATCGCTCATTGCACTCGTATCACAGACCGATCTCATATTAATATACACAAACTGATTGGACGCACGGGTCGTAAGACAGTATGTTGGAATTTTTTAGCCGAAGTGCGTTACAAATTCAGCATAAAGCTGAAAATCTCAATATAGAGGGAAACACCTCATATACGAGCACAATTTTCCCTCAAAGAGATATGCAATTTGGTGCAACATTAGTTACGTCGGTTGTAACTAGTGTTGCACGTTGAGGGAAAATTGTGCTCATATGAGCTTTTTCCCCTCTGTATTGAGGTTTTCAGCTTTATGCTGAATTTTTAACGCACGTTGCCTAAAAAAAAAAACTCCAACATACACAGTCTTACGACCCGTGCATTCACCGCAATTAGTTTATTGCACTCGTATCACAGACCGATCTCATATTAATTCACACAAACTGATTGGACGCGCGGGTCGTAAGACAGTGTGTTGGAATTTTTTTAGCCAAAGTGCGTTACAAATTCAGCATGAAGCTGAAAATCTCAAAACCGCGGGAAAAAGCTCACACACAAGCACAACATTCTCTCAAAGAGATACGCTGTTAGGTGCAACACTAATAACGACCATTCAAGAAGGCAACTGCAGACGCATTTCGGCCTTATTGGTCAATCCTCAGTGCAGTGCATTGTGCTTGTGTGTGAGCTTTTTCCCTCTGTATTGAGATTTTCAACTTCATGCTGAATTTTTAACTCACGTTACCTAAAAAATTTCAACATACTGTTACATTGATTTAGTTTCTAACATAGCCTTGAATTGAATCGTTTGATTATAGCCATCTCAGAATTCGTAGATCTAAGGCATAAAGCGGGAGGGAGGCCCTCTTCAAAATTGAAAATTTAGGCTTCTAATTTGCCATCAAAGTATTTTTACCAATAAATCATCCTCAATAACCCGGAAATCAATTCTATAACACTGTTTCCAAGTATAAAACGATATAACGAGTAAGTGGGACTCTAAAAGCAGCAGAAACTGAAATCGCTCCGTTGTGTATTTTATATTCATTATTTGACGTATCTTTCGACATTAAGTCCGAAAATCAATCCTTAGGTATAAGTATTTAGAATCAAAAATAGTTAAAAGACAAGAACTCAAATAATATATGCTATGTGATATTACATGTAAGTCACTTTTGGTACTGTCCAGAAATGAAGAGTCTTACTTTTCCCCCGTAAATCATGTTTCTGTAGTCAAGAGGTTTAACCTTGGATCCAGTGGCAATTCTTGAAAATTGGCAACAATGTTTTTCATCCATTTAAATTGCATGCAATACAATGCGTATTCTAAAATCGATATTTTCAATGGATTTAAATGGAGGAAATATAGCGTTGCCAACGCTGCGGCGCTTTAGCGTTGCAAAAGTGCCACAGGATCACCCTGTATATTTAGAGTATAGTGAACCGCATCAATGAACACATTTTAACGGTTCATCGCCGGAGGGTATATTTTCCTTTGATTTTACTTTGAGAATCAGTGATTTCATCAATGCAACGATTTACTGAATTCTTTTTCGATGTACGTTAGGTATCCAATATCTCCTAACATATACCCGGAGAAAATATTGATAAAAAGAGAAAAAATCCGAATCCATAATATTGTGTAAAGTGAGATAAAACGGTTCATTTGCAGGCCCGAAGGAAATTCGCAGTCCTTCATTCTGAGCTGTCGTGAAAACCGCGTATCGCCAATAGGATTACCGCAGGAGATAGGAGGTTTTGTGTCAGGAGTCCTTCATTCTGAGCTGTCGTGAAAACCGCGTATCGTCGATAGATTTCCCGTGGGAGATAGGTGGTTTTGGATCGGGGGCGGCGCGGCGTGGATCATCACCGGACGAGCGGCGGGCAAACATGGAAACAAAGGCTCTAAAAAAGTAGACTCATTTGTCTCGCTCGCACTGCTACCGAAACAAAGCTCGGAGCCTCAAACTGCGGGGGATTGATAAATGATGGTGAATTCAAAAAAGGGAAAAGGGGGGGAAATTATCAATTCGACGGACGCGCGACGACGCCGCCGAGCGAATAATGATTGAATATGCCTCGTATTTTACCCGCAGAGAAATGTTTTTTGCATGAGGACGAGCTCCGGCCGATGTTTATTCCATCGGCTGCCCGCCGAAAGTTGCCGAGCAGTCTCAAGGGCGTGAACTTGCGATCATCTTACTCGGGCGATGGACTTTCAGGAGTCGAAAACCTCGTCGAAAGGAGAGAAAGAACTAAAAAAACAAAACGAAAAACAAAAGGACTTGATTAGACAGAAAGTTGGTGTAACGTAGCTAACGTGCCTTAAAAATCAGCATAAAGCTGAGAATCTCAGTAGAGAGGGAAAAAGCTCATATGGGCACAGTTTTCCCTCAAAAAGATGTGCTGTTTGTTGGTGCAACACTAGTTACGACCATTTGAGTGAAAATGGAGATGTTGCATGTGTGAGGAATTTGCTATTCGACTATAGATTCTTGCATAAAAGTTTGCGAGGAACACGATGGTGCCACTGGTTTTCTCTGAAATCAACTCCCAAGCTCAAAAAAACTCTCAAGTTGAGGCCAAAATGGAGGGGATATCCCGCGCTATCCTGAGAGCCCACATCTATACATCAAGACAGTCTCTCCATGCAAAGATAGGGAGCAAATACATTAGCAGTGATGCCGTCTTTTCAGTTTTAGAGTCCCCAAATAAAGTTGCAGCCCTGTCAATGTATTTGCTCCCTATCTTTGTATGGAGAGTTTGTCTTGGTGTAGACGTGGACTCTCAGGATAGCGTGGGATATCCCCTCCATTTTGGCCTCAACTTGAGAGCTTTTTTTGAGCGTGGGAGTTGATTTCAGAGGAAACCAGTGGCATTATCGTGTTTCTAGCGAATTTTTACATAAAAACCAGTAGTCAAATCGCAAATTCCTCACTCATGCAACATCTCCATTTTAAAGCATCTTATATCGTCACATCCCGGTCAAAGTATCACAAGCACCATGCAACGTTTCAGAATTCCCGCTGCCATTTTATATTTGTTTCATAGACAATTAAGGCAAAAATCATGCGAGGTAACTTGAAATACAACATAGTTAAAAGATTAACATGCCTTATTCGGTGGAGCGATTTACTCGAGTTAGGTTCCAACCTAAGAATACAACTATATCAACTCCGGTGTGTTGCACAGTATCACGCGCATTTGAAGACGTTTTATGATGGTCCGACCGCGACCCACGAAGAGTTGATACGTTAACTTTGAGAGCTGTTTGCGCTGCATATTTTCACCGAAACTCTATTGAGATTTTCAGCTTTATGGTGATTTTTAACGCACGTTGGCTGCGTTACCAACTTTCAATCTAAAATTAACTTGTTCGTCTACTACAATCAGTTTGTAAAAGGACAAGGGGATAGGGAGTGGTTTACATGAAACAGGGTCAACGGAGTTTAAGCAAGAGCAGGGATTTTGCACTTCAATCAACTGATTCCACGTCTAATTTCACTAGAAATCCAAAGGTGCATTTAATGTGTCTAAGGTCGCATGCACAGTCGCTAAATGAAAGGATTAAACTTAAAAAAAAATTTTCTGTGTGCTAAATATGAATTTTATTACTCTCTCTGAATTTTGACGCATTAAATGCTAATTTTTCCCGCAGAATCCTCTATTTGCGATTTCCCGCGACATCTTTGGGTCAATTTTCTCCTGCGCCTAAGCTTTCCCTCTCCTGAAGCCCAGAAATCGACCGTGCCGAGGAAAATTTTTGCATGATATTCCAATGTTGCCAAAGTTTCCTAGGAAAAAATATTTTAGAGATATTGCCGTCGCTCTGGCGTATCTCGATTTCCGCATGAACCCCAGAAAACGTGGATCCATAAGTAAATTACTGCCGCGCTAAGGAAAAACGCCGTATGAGCCTTCAGGCGTTGCCAAATTTCCCCCGGCAAGTCACTAATTTTCAGGAAAATTTTTGAATATTTCTCTACGAATTTCTCAAATAATTTTTTTTGTAATTTGATGTAAGACCTCTCGAAATTTCAAGAAAAAATATTCATAATTTTCTTTAACAATAAACGTTTTATCGAATACAATTTGGCAACTCTCGAGTATTCATACAGCGTTCTTCCTTAGCACGGCAGATTAGGACTCACGTGGGAATTGAGATACGCTATTACGTCAGAGGAGCGACGATATCGACGGTGGAATTTCCAGACCACGTATCTCGTTTGCGGTGTTTAAAAATCTTTGCTCCCATTTTATTTATTCGAAGGAGCAATTTTATTTCTTGAAGTTACCACGGAGTTTTCTTCACAGGGAGAAGAAAAATCCCGGAAGTTTTCAAAAATTGACGTTGAGTGGTTTTCCGTCCAAAAAACAAAGTATGACAGGAAATCTACGACGTCGCAAACCGAGATACGCGGTCTTGTAGTTTCACCGTCGATTTGTACGTATGCATATTCTTCGTAGAAATTTTCAGAAACCCTTAATTGAATCGGGAAATTTTCCACAAAACGTATCAGTTTTTTCTGAGTATAAACAGCGCATTTTTCCGTAGAACGACAGAAATTGACTGCTAGGGTCCCCTTACTCAAAACTAACAAGGCGGCGAAAACAGCCGCGCGATGAGAGGCCCTCGATGAATGCATTAATTGGAGGATAAGATTAGATCAATCGGGTATCGCTGGCAAAGGCTCAAAGGCGACCGTTCGTTGGGTTTGACGCGGATCTCCCACCCCCTCCCCCCGGGGGGGGGGGGGGGGGCAATGCGTTGGCGCCCGGAGGTAAACTAAATAATTACTTGTTGAATTCCGGCTGGAACGTGATTCGAGTGACAATTATTCGACTCTCGGAATCGAATCGCCTACATCCGGGTCCGTCGTCCGAATCAGCGCTCGCCGCCCTTGCGCGTGTCTTGGAAAATTTTAATGAGACCTCTGGCGACCGACCGCCGCACCCCCCCCCCCTCTCCCTCAAGGAGATCGCTTTGAAAGGCCCCGATCTCACCGTGTCTTGCGATTTCAAGTGTCCGCAGTTTATTTTCGCTTTCCCGATAGTCGTATTCGTTCGTAGTCGTTTCTGTAATGTTAAAGCTTCCTTAAGCAATGCAATTCTCACGGCTTAAGGAGGTTTCAATGTTCGAAGAGCGACTGTCAATACGACCCAAAATTTAATTATTTCACTGTATTTATTTACTCATCATAATTTTACGAAACCTGTTTCATACCTGAACAATCACCCTCAATCTGCAAACTGTTTCGTATCACATTATGAAGAAGCAGTCCCCGTCTTCGCTGGAACTCATATCGACACTCCAGTGGCGTGGCGTGCTTTACGATGTATCGCTTGTTATTTCATTTAAAATTATGGAAAAGGATCGATAAACAGGGTGTTCGCAGCGAACACCTTAATAATCAATTCTTCACCATAGGGTTAAATGGCATAACAATCGATATATCGCAATTCACGCCACGCCGCTGATATGAGTTCCAACGAAGACGGGGACCGTTTTTTCATAATGTGATACGAAACGGTTTGTAGATTGAGGGCGAATGTTCAGGTATGAAACGGGTTTTGTAAAAGTATGATGAGTAAATAAATACAGTGAAATAATTAAATGTTGGGTCGTATTTATAGTCGCTCTTTGAATATTGAAACCTCCTTAAGCCGTAAGGATTGCATCGCTTAAGGAGGCTTTAACATTACAGTAACGACTACGACTACGATCCTTACGTATTCTGCCGTGCTAAGGAAGAACGCCGTATGAACATTCTAGAGTTGCCGAATTTCCCCGGTTAAAACATGTATTTGTGACGAAATTTAAGAATATTTTTCCTTGAAATTCTCAGATATTTTGGATTGCGAGCAAAATAGTCTGAAAAATCGGAAAAAAATATTTACAATTTCCCCAATAAATTCGTATTTTATCCGAGAAAATTTGGCAGCGCCTGAAGGTTCAAGCGGCGTTCTTCCTTACCACGGCAGTATTACAGCCATGAACTTGTAATTGTTTTTATAATTTTTGATTGGAATACCAGTATTAATTCATATTTATTAAAAACGACGTGTGATAATAGTAGGTTGATTTTGATTAAAGCCCTCTTCAGTCATCACTTTAAACCATAAACATTATGAGATTCTCAAATCGCCTTCATATCATAAGATAGGCAATAGCACGTACTTAGGAAGTAGAAAAGTGGTATCCCTAAATTACATACAATGTGTGCTCAGATGTCCGGTTGCAATCGTTTTCTCTGAAGCTTCACCTCATATCGGGATTTTTCATCCGAACTTTTAAATCTTGAATATTTGCTTTTTAGATATTTTTCTTCAAACTATCACTATTTACCTCAAGTCTATTGATTGAAATGTTACGGTTAGGCCACAGCCACAATACACAAGAGTACCTGAATAGCGAGAGCATAAACGGATGTGAAACTGGCCATCAGGTTATCAGGCCATCAGGCCTTCACCGATGCCTCCGCGAATAAAGTTATAGGGCCCAGAAATGCAGTCAACCTATAAATTTCAATTATTCAGAGCGATTTACTAATACAAATGTTACGGACCATCGTTTGTAAAGCAGGTATTTGACTTACTTTTTGCATAAATTTACTCATTTTTGCGGAAGAACGCTCATTTTTGCACATTCTTAGCCATCTTGGTTAGAATTGGAATCTGCAAACTGGCAGTGAAATTGTGTGCGTTAGAAGCTGGTTAGAAGGGTGGCTGCACTTTTGGGCCCTAAGCCCTCCATGAAGCGATCTGTCCATACTCTCGCTAAATAGGTACTCTACTATACTGCCGTGAAGGAAAAACGCCGTATGAACCTTCACGCGTTGCCAAATTTCCTTTGATAAAACACGAATTTCATGATGAACTTTTGGATATTTTTCTTCTAATTTTTCAGATTATTTTGTTCGCAATTTCACTGACAGCTCCTGAGAATTTCAAGGAAAGATTCATGACTTTCCTCGAAAATAAACATTAAATTGAGGAAATTTGGCAACTCTCGAATGTTCATACGGCGTTCTTCCCTAGCACGGCAGTATACACCCTTTAAATTTTTAGCACAGTGTGACGGAAACAAAACGTTCAAAAGGAGTGAATGAGCGCCGGCACACGGTACAAGAATCAAAAGCTCTCACGGTGGCAACATTGTTAGATTAAAGCCTACATTGACCAGCCCGACTGAGGCACAAAAGCCGTAACAAAGGGGATGAGGGACGCGCCGCTTCAATTTGATTAAACTTCGTTCGGGAATTTTTCTGGACCCCGTGCCGTGTCCCACTCTCCCGTGCTAAGGCCAAACCGCGTATCTACCTGCGGTTTCTATAGGAGTTGTGTGATTTTTGCGTGACTGGACATCGGCCGATTTGACCGAGTTGCGCGACAGATGGAGTTTTAATATTTTTAATGCGCGCCGTTTAATTACAGACGACTGGATGGGGACCATCAGAAAAAGGTTCGAGGTCAAAGTAAAATTTGTGCGGCAGTTTTCTGATTAATTGTGTTTCGTTTAAATTTGGCGTTCTCCTCCTTCCCCTCACTTTTTCCCCTCTATTGAAGAGCCCCTCTCCCAAAATTACTGACAATATTTTGGTTTTGTGTCAAGATCATCGGTTGATGATAGCTCTGTAACTCTGCCGCGATAAGCAAGAACGCCGTAAGTCCATCAAGATTTTCCCGCGTTTTTTTGGAATTTAACACTTTATAAAATAAAAACTGTTCTACCCATGCACCTCAAGTTTTCAGGTTAGGTCCTTGATAATATTTGCGAGAGAATCCAGTAAACACATCGTTCCAAGGTACACAAACTTTCCTGCAATGATGCATATAATAGTTTCCTAAGAATTTAAAATGGCTTTTACGGCGTTTTTGCGTTGCATGTCGCATCTAATTATAATTATGAGTGAGAAAAACGTGTGCCAAAGATGCATAATTTTTACAATTTTATTTTTGAAGTGCTAATGCATTTCAGGACTCATGCGTTTCAGGATTTGGCAATGTATCCTTAGGTAAGTAATGCTCTGATGATGGGACTGAGTCCTGAAATGCATTAGCACTTCAAAAATAAAATTGTAAAAATTATGCATCTTTGGCACACGTTTTTCTCTTTCACATACGAGTATGTTCTCGTTAGAATGAGCCAGAAATCGTGGTTCCTTTTACATAGTGCAGTCCAATTGTTCATAATATTCATAGCCTCGTAGCTTCCCGGAGAGGAGGAATCGAATCAACTGCACCACCTCTCACGTGCATAAGCGGGATGAAGCACTCACATGCACACCGCAATAAACATCAACGACAATGACGTCATAGCCCGAGGATGTTCATCACCTCCCTATTTCGAGTGAAGTTACACCGAGGCTGAACGGAGCCTGAATAGAGAACGCCAAAGTCGGATCAGATCGGGGGCGTTTTAAAAGTTTAAAGGCGCCAAGTTAGACGAATGAAATTAGGAAACCGAGCGGTGCCAAATTGAGAGTATAATTTCGACAAGCTGTCGATTCAGTGCTGCCACATGGATCTGCTGCTCTTATAGTTTTTTTTCTTCTTTTTTTGTGGTGTGTGTCACTAGGCGCACGGAAAAAAAGAGGTAGGGGTTAAGTCCCAACTGTTGGATGATATGGACATTCCCAATTAATTGTGGTCATACCCCGATTAATTGTGGTAGTATCTCTATTAACTGTGGTAGTATCCCGATAAATTAGGTTACTAACCCAAATGTTGCGGTACTACCCCCAATCAAGTTGCGGTGCTACGAAAATTAATATGTCCACATCATCCAACAAATTGGGGTAGTACCACAATTCTAGGAGATAACCACTGACACTTTTTTTCCCGTGCGGTTTTAAAATTTTCAAGGAAACACCCAGATCCGTAGAAACATTTTGCTTAACAACAAGACTGCACCTGAAAAATTTGGAAGACATATTTGGAAGTCTGAAACGCTGCAAACTGATATACTGGCAAACTGTCGCAGGCAAATAGTGAAACTAGGCATTTTGTCAAATGCCTATGCACATGGTCAAATTTTGACGGTTTACACAATTTTGTGAATTCATGGCGAAGAGCTCACGAGTTTTCAATATTTTTGGAAGAACAACTCATGAAACCTACGAACTCTTTTCGTCTCTTCCTTTTCAATTGCTTCTCATTTTTTCATGTGTTGAAATTCCAAAAATTCTGTATTTTATGACATGCTGAAAATTTCAAGATAAATGGCTGCTCAGGAGCTAAAAATTGTTTAAAATACTATTGTGTGATGCAAATTTTACCGAGAATTTTTTATCACATGAGCAATGATTTATTTTATGTAAAATTAGGAAAATAATCAAAATTTTAAACCAAGTTGGAATATTTGACTATTTGCCTAGGCATTTGACAAAATGCCCTATTTCACTATTTGCCTGCGACATACGCATCTCTGCAGTTTTATCGTCGATACGCGGATCTTCCGATGCTAATTTTCGTGTAATTTTCAAAAAATTCGAACGGCATCACTGCGAGGGGGTTGACCAAAATTAGTTTCCGCGTCTCCCGCAAGAGGGCGAGAAACGAACGCACGGAGGGGGGGGGGGCTGCGGCTGAAGGGGATACGGAGAAATTGAGAGAGTTGAACGAGTTTAATTGGATGCAAATTTCTTAATAGCTCTGGCATTTCTTGCGTTCGCAGACGCCCCCGCGCCCGCCGCCGTAGCGTGCTCGGTTAAAAACGCGAGAGTCTGTTCCGGGCGTTCCCGCCTTTTCGCACTTTAGCGGCTTCCCGTGATAAACTTGTCCTCGAGTGCGTAGCGATTGCGCCCAAGTTTTCTCTCGTGGAACGAGCACGTTCCCTGGTTCTCATGCCCACAACTCCGTCAAAACAAGTGGTAAATAATCCACGCGGATAAGTGAACGTCATTAAGGGGTAAGGTTGATAGTCAAACGAAGTCAGGTAAGTACCGAAGGGTCTCCCTCGGCCACTACGCAGCCCAACTCCTGGTGTGGAATGAAGATGTTGCATGTGTGAGGAATTTGCGATTTGACTATTGATTCTTATGTAAAAGTTCGCTAGAAACATGATGGTCTCACTGGTTTCCTCTGAAATCAACTCCCAAGCTCAAAAAAAGCTCTCAAGTTGAGGCCAAAATGGAGGGGATATCCCACGCTATCCTGAGAGTCTACCTCTACATCAAGACAAACTCTCCATGCAAAGATAGGGAGCACGTACTTTAGCAGTGATGCCGTGTTTTCAGTTTTAGAGTCCCCAAATAAAGTGGCAGCCCTGTCAATGTATTTTCTCCCTATCTTTGCATGGAGAGTTTGTTTTGATGTAGAGGTGGACTCTCGGGATAGCGTGGGATATCCCCTCCATTTTGGAATCAACTTGAGAGCTTTTTTTGAGCGTGGGAGTTTATTTTAGAGGAAACTAGTGACACCATCATGTTTCTCGCGAAATTTTACTCAATGATCAACAGTCGAATCGCAAATTTCTCACACATGCAACATCTCCATTTTAAAGCATCTTATATCGTCACATCCAGGTCGAAGTATCACGAGCACCATGCAACGTTTCAGAATTCCCGCTGCCATTTTATATTTGTTTCATAGACAGTTAAAGCAAAAATTATGCGAGGTAACTTGAAATACAGCAGTTAAAAGGTTAAAATGCCTTATTCGGTGGAGCGATTTACGCGAGTTAGGTTCCAACCTAAGAATACAACTATATCAACTCCGGTGTGTTGCACAGTATCGCACGCATTTGAAGGCGTTTTATGGTGGTCCGACCGCGACTTACGAAGAGTTGATGTGCTAACTTTGAGAGCTGTTTGCGCTGCATAAATAAAGTGCCAGCCCTGCTAATGTATTTGCTACCTATCTTTGCATGGAGAGTTTGTCTTGATTTAGACGTGGACTCTCAGGATATTGTGGGATATCCCCTCCATTTTGGCCTCAACTTGAGAGCTTTTTTTGAGCTTGGTAGTTGATTTCAGAGAAAACCAGTGGCACCATCGTGTTTCTCGCAAACTTTTACATTGAAATTGACAGTCAAATCGCAAATTTCTCACACATGCAACATCTTTATTGGCAAAAACAAATTTTTTTTAACGTATAAGCGGGTATGACACACCTCTCCATTGAATCTTTTGGCAGTCTGATGGTCCTGCGTCACCATTCGCAACATTATCTAAGAGCAAGAGCGTTTTAGTCTTAAATTGGACTAAATTTTGCAAGAAAGACCTACTATTTCTGGCACTCTCTCAAAAGCACATATTCGTATAAGGAAAGTAATGGCACATACGTTGTTCCTAAAATGAGTCAAAAACAGTAGCTCCTTATTGCAAAATTTAGTTAAATTTGCACTCTGAATATATTTTCGATCCAGAATGTGGACAGAGTCAGATTCTTAAAAGTACTGCGTCCCGTGTTGTATAATTCATAGATGCCTACACTACCGTGCTAAGGAAAAACGCCATATGAACATTCGAGAGTTGCCAAACTGCCCTCGATAAAATGTTAATTTTTGAGGAGAGTCATGAACATTTTTCATCGACATTTTTAGAAACTTCAGATCAAATCACGAACTAAATTTCCTGAGAAATTGGAAGAAAAATGTTCTAAAATTTTCCAGAAAATTAATGATTTGCCGGGGGAAATTTGGCAACGTCTGAGGGCTCATACGGCGTTTTCCCTCAGTACGGCAGGGCGCTGCAAAACAAAGCGGGGAAATCCGAGGTCGAGCATTAGAGCGGACGGCTAATTATTTAAGGGTTTTGATTTGAACTTAGTTGCCCGGCTAATTGGGGCCGCGGTCAGGGGTGGCCTTCCCCCCCTGAGAAGCTCAGAAAGCGGCCAGAAGCTCCCTGGGAACGGCGAAAAATGTTTGCCGGCTCATCCGAAAATGATACGCCCCCCTCCCCCTCCCCCTCCCGGCTGCACCGAACGAAACTCGATACAGATCCGATCGGATCGGAGTCGAGTGTTTTTACCCGCGGAGCCCGGAAACTAATTGGGGTTCGGTTTCTGGGGAGCCCGCCCCCGGCCCCCGGGGTTCGGGCTGCAATTAAACTTTTCGACTCCGGGAAAAATCGGGGGGCAACGCTCCCGTAATTAAAAACATTGCGCGGGTCTCGCGGTTCCATGGGGGTGAGGGAGGGGGAAAGGACGTTGCACTGCCTCGTTGACCTCGCAAACCGACGCGAGTTGAAATGAATGTCACGGCTCGGTCCGTCCGAAACGTGGGAAGTAGAAGGTAGAGGAAGGGTACACCTGGGAAACCCGGAAAATTCGAGCTCGTTGATTGACGATAAGTGTCTGGGATTATCCTAGAATTTTTGAGGAAATTTGTGTGAAAAACGGGGAATTTATCGACCTTTTCTTAATGAGCAGAGAGACATTTTCAACACAAAAATTTGGTTAAATCGTTGATCCACACAAGAAAAGTATCGACAGGACGTTTGTTTGGTCCAATTCGTTGCTCCTATGGCGTAAAGGTGTATCTCAAATTCCGAATGAGTCCCGGCACAGTGGTTTTGAAGCCAAAAAAAAAAAAAAAAAAAAAAAAAAAAANAAAAAAAAAAAAAAAAAAAAAAAAAAATAAATGCGACAAAAATTTACCCAAAAATGGTTTGCTTGGGGTGAGTCCATGGTACGTGCACCACTTAAAATCGCAAAAAATCAAAATCTTGGCTAGTGCTATTTTCGAAATACGCGCTTTGAAATTTTCATAGTAAATGCAACTTTTCTACTGACCTTGATCCACGTTTTATTTATTTGTACATTGACTCGGTGTTGATCGGTTCACGTTTTTATTTTTTGTTCGAATCAAGTCGATCGAATACATGCCCTCTCTTTACACGCACACTTCCTTTCATACTCTTTTTTTAACCGAAAAATTTGCCTTCTGCTGCGTCTGCGGCAATTGTTGTTACGAGTATGCGGTGCGTGCTGGTTTCAGGTAGTTACATACTCGACTCTTTGAAGGCGTTTTGTGTGCGAGAGCAATTCGCCAGCTCTCCAACAGGGTGCGCCACTTACGCACATAAAACGCCTTCAGAGAGTCGAGTATGTAATGACCTGAAACCAGCACGCACAACATATTCGTAACAACAATTGCTGCAGACGCAGCTGAAGGCGAATTGCTCTCGCACATAAAACGCCTTCCGAGATTCGTGTATTTAATGACCTGAAACCAGCACGCACAACATATTCGTAACAACAATTGCCGCAGACGCAGCTGAAGACGAATTTTTCAGTTAAAAAAAAGGGTATGAAAGGAAGTGTGCGTGTAACGAGAGGGTATGTATGATCGACCTGAATCGAACGAAAAATGAAAACGTTAATCGATCAACACCGATTCAATGTACAAATAAATAAAAAATCGGATCAAAATCAGTGAAAAAGTTGCATTTACTATGAAAATCTCAAATCGCGTATTTCGAAAAAAGGATCAGTCAAGATTTTGATTTTTCGCAATTTTACGTGTACACGTACTATAGACTCGCCCCCTGCAAACCATTTTTGGATACATTTTTGTCGCTTTATTTTTTATCTTTTACATAAAAAATCTCGGCAGATTTTGAATTTTCAGCAAAAAAAAGGACGATAGCCCCTGCGCATGAGTCTAAAGAATCACTCTAAACCCAAAAATCGGTAAAATTAAGAGAAATGAAAGCAGAATAGTGTTTGGAAAAAAACCTCACATTCGATACAGAAATCGGTCAAGGGTCAATTCCAAGCGAGCTTACTTGCTTCCGACCCTATCGGCGAAATTTCCATTTTGACCCGAAAAATTTAGTCCATGTTATCCGTGTCAATTTTTCTCGATTTGGGACGGAGAAAAATATTCGAGATTTCAGTCGCATCCTACGTTGCTGGAAGCGACTGGAAGCGACAAGAAACTGCACTCTTAAGTCAATGCACCGCGGCATTGGTCCAAGAGGTTTTTTTTACCAGTGTTTGTTACTCGCTAAGTTCAATTAAGGTTGCCTCACTGATGGTGGGCATATATTTATTAAAATTCATTGAAAAATTCGTTTAAAACAATTCATTAAAAAAATGCATTCATTTAAAAAAAATCATTAAACAAATTAACAAACAGCTTGTGTTACTTCGTGTTCTCCTTCCGAAATTAAGAACAAATGTTGGTTACTTGTGTACAAAACAGTGCATTCCAAGTTGTACATCGTTTCTAAATCAATTTTTCTCTCCGTAATAGAATCCTGGCACTTCAATTCTCTGTTTATCGAGTTGTCTTGACTTTTGAATATTCAAACTTCACACGTCAGCGGTATTCGCATCGAGAAATTTGAAAAATCGTGTACACAATTTTACCTTGAGGAGATGCTTCCTTCAAATCTCTCAACATCCAAAAATCCGTGGAATCAAGGACGGAGACCCAGCGTGTTTTTTTCCGTGGATCACGGGAATCTGCTAATGGAGGCAAGCCGAGAGACCCATGTGTTAAAACCCGGCGGTTGTTTCGGTTTCGGAGCGGTGAGCTCTGCGTTGCGGGGGCGTTAAGAGTCGTAAAATGGTCGATTTACAGGGGATAGATTCGTTGAGCTTTCGGCTGGGAACTCGGGTAGTTTATTGGCCGCGGGATCGAGGCTCGGGACCCGGGACCCACACAGGGATCGGGATTCCGAGATACGATGTTGGCCGTGCCCGTCGGTGTCCCTCGAGAAATCCCTGCAGCGCTGCAACCTCGAGCTAATATACAAGGATTCTTTGGAAAAAGAGTCGAGAATGGTACCCAGCACTGCCTTGCTAAGGAAGAACGCCGTTTGGGCCCTCAGACATTGCCAAGTTTCCTCCGATTAAAACCGAATTTACTGGGAAAGTTGTGAGTATTTTTTTCCAAAGGTGTCAGATAATTTTGTACGAAATTTAATCTAAAACATCTGAAAATTTCAAGGAAAAATATGCTTAGAGAGTTCGAAATGCTACCTTGGTATGGAAGAATGTCGTATGCGCCCTCAGACCTTGCCAAGTTTCCTTCGACGAAAATCGAATTCACTGGGAAAATTGTGAATATTTTTTCTTCCAAAATTTTCAGATAATTTGGTACGAAATTTAATTCAAAAAATTTGAAAATTTCAAGAAAAAATATGCTTGAATGTTGTCAAAGAGTCGGAAATGCTGCCTTGCCAAGGAAGAACGCCTTATGCGCCTTCAGACGTTGCCAAGTTTCCTCCGATTGAAACCAAATTTACTGGGAGCCTTAATTTCCGAAATTTCCGGAAAATTTTGTACGATATTTAATCTGAAATATCAGAAAATTTCAAGGAAAAATATGATTGAAAGTTGTTAAAAGTACATGTTTATCGAGAGATATTTGGCAACTTTCAAATGTTTATACGACGTTATTTTTTGGCACGCAGATGGGTGAATACCTAGCAGTGGTGAGGCGTGAATGATAGATTATCGATATTTCTCCATTTGAAGTTACGGTAAAAAATCGATTATTAAGGCGTTCGTTGCGAAAATCCTGTTTGTCGATCTTTTTTCATAGGTTTAAATGGCCGATCGATCTATATATAGCATAGCTCGCCACGCTATTGGTACCCAGAAGTTTCCCACGTTACAACGGGGCAGGAGGCAATATTGCATAGGAAAACAAGCTAAGATTTACGCATGAAAAAATCTTAAGTGTACTGCCAAGAAATATTTCTTCTTATATCAACAATGATGCATTACTTACGCTACTTAATCACAAATTACTAACACTAAATTTCAAACTTTCTCCAAGCAAAGCACCATTATCAACGTGGATCAAAACAAATTGATAACAACCCAAATGGCATGTTAGGCAAACGAGTACCTAGACCTTGATTCTGTACTCATTTCTCCCCCCTAACCGTGTCAAATGGATCGAATTGCGATTAGAATTATTTAGAAAATGAAAGGAAAAGTTCCTAAATTTTCTCCGAGAATTCGTTGTTGGAGGGGAATTTTGACAACTTCTAGAGGATCATAAGACGTTTACCATCGCAGCTCTAGCGTGACATCATCCGCATTCCATGCATAAAGCAAGAATGACATTTATTCTGTCATTAGAAGCGAGAAATATTGAAGGCGCCTTCATGCGACTATTCGTGCACTTAGGATGCCCGTGTTGCATACACACGGAATTGCAGGCGCTCCAGTTTTCTAAATCGCAACAACTGCCAGAACTTCTTTGCACTCAAGAAATGTACGTGTTGCGGATACAATCGCGCTGACTTTAACAAGCCTTTGAACCCCGGGTGAGCTAAGGAATACCTCTTAAAATTTTTATGTCAACTAAATTTTTACAAGAACATGACGGGCCTATTTCTGTCGAAAAATTTGTAAATGCATCCGCGGAATCAAAAGAAAAATTGATGAAATTTCCAGTTCGAAACACCGAACAGTTTTCTAGTATAAACACAATTTCTACAATGCTGAAATGCAGTTACGCTTCTTCAGCTGGCGAACGACCTTTTGTGACAAAAAGAGATATTGACCCAATATTGTTCGACAGGAATGACAGAAATATTATAATGCGGTATTTGCGATGTATGTTCCTCCGCAATACACGATATTGTCAGACTTTGTTTACGAAAAAAAGTCCATCTAAGTAACTGCAACTCATTGGAAATAAAGGCGCATGTCAAAACAAAGTATCAGTTCAAAATTTACGCTTATTTTGACCCCCAATAACGCTACTCTCCTGACGATACCGCTTTGAGAGGAGGGACCTTGTAACAATGTGGTGAAATAAGACACACACATTCCAGTCCTGTAATTTTTGAGGCTGTGGCAACGTGCGTTGAAAAAAAAAAAGAAACATCGATGATTATTATCAAATAATAATACGTTTATCAATTTGCAATGTTGCAAATTGTGTGAGTCACGTGTAAGCCACGAGGTTTTCAAGAGGCTATAGCATCATTTCCGTGTATTTTAGATACATGCTGCTTCAATTATTTACTTCCTTATTTTTGGCTAATCAATAAAATTCAACAACACGGAAAAAATGATATAGTGCTGAGCACTAACTGTTTAGATCAAATGGAGCCAACTTGTATGGTAGTAGCGCGGAGCCCTAAAACTATAGGGGCAGCAGTACTGTAACTGGGCAATTTTATTTTTGCATGAAAACGGTTGTGCGCATTTTGTGTAAATTTCAGTGAACTTTCTGCATACTGCGAAGCTAATTCCATAAGATGTTCAAGGGAATCTGCACAAACGATCCCTCGTAAAAAATGAAATAGCCAAGTTAATATTGGCAATAGCTGATGTGGTTTGTTCCTTTTTTCTGAACGCGGTCCAGTTGATCTATCCCCAACCCTAATACTTTCAACAGGACTATAGGTTTTTCATGATGGCAGCGATAACCGCGTCCGAACTTTTTGACCTAATTTCGGAGAAAAGAAAATTAAGCAAACATCTTCGTGGTAGAAGGCTGGCTACCCTTCTGGGCCTAGGAGCTCCATTTTTTGGCATGTCCGCATTCTCTCTGTGCAGGTATTCAAGCAGGGAGTCTACAAGTCCGGAAAGTCCGGAAATAGTACTGATTTTTTTTAGGGTGGTCCGGAAGTACTGAAAAAGTGCGGAAATTCCGTTAGAGGGTTCGGAATTTTTTTCATTTTCCCGTCATATTTGTCGCAATTTCAGCGAGAAATTCAAATTTTTGAAATTTTTCGAATTTCGTCGATTGGAGGTACTGAAAAAGTACTGAATTTTTCTTTTGAGGAGGTACTGAATTTCGTGGGAATGTACTGAAAAAGTACTGTAAAAGTGCTGCACTGGAACAAAAAAAAAACACATTGGATTTAAAGTGCAGACTCTTGAAAACATCGACAAGAAAAAGTACTCTTGATTCAATCAGAATCTAGCTTAAATCAAGAACCAAGCCTCTTAATTTAAGCGTCCAGTGTGATTTTTGGCCAGCCTGTTTTAGTAGACACCCTGTCAAGCCGAATGGGTTAATTTTTCCCGTGAAAATTCCCGTTTTTGACTTTCGATTCCGTCGGTTTTCCCGTCGGAAATGGCACAGTTCGCCAGCAACATGGCGCGAGCGGCCACGACCTTTTCCAGGGCTCGGGTCCGGTCCCTCCGGCATTAAGCGCGGCGGCTCCGGCGTGCCGACCAACAACCGCGTTCCGCCCCGCGGTCTCCACGGTCAGTTACGCGGTTTTGGCCGGGGGGCGCGGTGCATCCCAAGCGAAACTCCCGCGCGCGCCGCTCCGGAGCTTTAAAGTTCCTTGATGCTTGAAATTAATGTCGCCGGAAATATATTATCCTGCAGTGTGTTTCCGGCCCCGATTTCTTACCTCCGACCACGATTTCGGCGCCCCCCCCCGCCCCCCGCCCCTCGGCACGCCTCGCCGGCCGGGAACTTGTGATAATGTTTACTGTCTCAATATTTCTTCAGATTTTCTTTTCCTTGCGCCGATTCCGCACCTCCTCCCCCCCTTCATCCTCCCCCCGCTCCTCTCAAGCTGCAATCCTGAGTAGCACTCTTGTTTTGTTTCATTTTGTACTCCGGTGTTGCTATTTTTAACGTTAATGGCTCGACACGGAGAAAAAACTTCGTGCGTGGGACCCGAAGTTGAGGTCATATGAATCTTTGAAGTTTTCGGATCTATAAATACCCACGAATACTATAAAAAAAGGACGTGTCCCATTAAGGAAGGTATTTTGGCCCTAACTTTGGTCGAACAACTGCTTAGAATAATGTCATGTATGGTCAAATCGACTCTTAATCATCTACCCTGCGAGACTTGTCCTTATTTGAGGTGTTTTTGAAAAGTTTTGAAAGGTTTTGTTTTTGAAAGGTTGCTCATTTTCGGTCCTAAATTAGATTGTTTATGTATGAGCACAAGCGACTACCACTTTCTCCTTTAAATATGTTGTAATGGGTGTACTGAAGATTAACATATTCGAAGGTGAAAGGGCACGGAGAAAAAAACTTCGTGCGTGGGACCCGAAGTTTAGGTCATATGGATCTCTGAAGTTTTCTGATCACGTATGTAAAAACTTAAGGTCCAGCTGCCGAAGTTCGGGTCCGACATCTGAAGTGCTTCGATATATACCGAAGGGTTCGGGTCACACATCTGAAGTACTCCGGTACATACCGACGTGCTTTGATGTCTGACCCGAACTTCGGCAGCTGGACCTCAAGTTTTCGGATGCATGATCAGAATACTTCAGAGATCCATATGACCTCAACTTCGGGTCCCATGCACGAAGTTTTTTTCTCCGTGAAGAAGAAAAAGTTGATAGGTAAAGTGCAAAACCACGTATCTCCATTGCGGTGCTTCAAAATCTCCCATTTCATTGTCTCAAGGTGATGCAGGTCGACTAAATAACTTGAAATCTCTACAGAATATCCTGCTAATATAGAAGAAAAATCAAAGAAATGTTCAAGAAATTATGTTGACCAGTTTTTCACCGATAAAATCAAGTATGACGGGAAGTTTGCAACGTTACAAACGGAGATACATGGTTTCACAATTTAGCTATCGACCATCTGTCAAGGATCAAGAAAACTCGGAAAATACCGAGTTTTACCGGGAGAGGAGAAATGCCTGAAAGAAAATCAGGGAATCTGTCTCGGAATGCTAGGAACCAACAATTTCATCTCCCTCCACTCAAAGATCAAATTTTTTTTTGAAATTATCAGTCCATATTGAGTTGCTTTTTCTTCAAACTTTGAAGAAATTTTATTTTTTCTTTTCAAATTCTTGAGAAATTTGAGAAGAAATCCCAGGTTCAAATCTAGAAATTTTTTCATGGAACCGAGAAATATCAGGGATACAAGAAATCAAACATCGCAGATATCGTGATAGGAAAAACGTTGGTTCATTTAGCCACACCTATGAGCTTAGCTTTTACGTCAGGGTGATTCCTGATTCCCCCTAGAATTTGAAATAGTATCATCTACCTCTCCTTGAAAAATCTGTATTTAGATGTAGTCTTACAACTAGTGCCTTTCATCACCTCATTTTATCCGTTCCACGACTTTTTTCGAATATCATTGTTGAAATTAATTCTAAAGTTTGCATACGGTCAAATTTTGCGTGAGATAGCCCTAAAATTTATTTAAAAAAGCATAAAACATCAATTTTTTTAAAGGGGACGATAAAAAACCCATTTTAAAAAGCAGGACCTACGCGCCAAGTCCCTCTTCAAAAAGGGGAATCCATGCAACCGGCAACCCCCAAGAATTAATCGTTATAGCTACGTCTGTCGGTACACAAAAGTTTTTAGCCCTTGTGACCGAAGCTTCTTGTCTAAAATGCCAAACTCAGATCAGGTAACTTAAGTTTTTCACCTTTCCAAGCCTTACCAAAAATGTCAGTTATCTGAATTCACCTTCAGTTTTTATGGCCGAAAACCTCGCTAACAAGGACGAAAAACTTTGGTCTTACATATGCACCTAAGTTCGGTCCTTATTTGACCCGAAGTTTTTTTTCTGTGGTTTTTCAGACCAGGATTAAATCGCGGATGAAATCTTCCAAACTGAATGACGTTACGTGGCAAGGTAAGAGAGTGTCTCGCTGGAAACGTTGAATGAATTTCCACGAAGGTAGACTGAAGATTGAAAGTTGCTAAATGGCAACAATGGGTTTTCCCTCCTCCATTTTCCTACTCTAAGCGTCCTTTCCTCCTCCATTCTTCCGTTTGCTTTATGTTGTAATGGCTCACGGTCATTGTCGCACTAAAGATTTAAAACTCTTGAAACTTATCGCTCATGTTTCGCGAGGACAGGCTTCTCACATCTCATAATTTATGGGTCTGCGTAGTCAGAGCGTGGTGTCTTTGTTTTATCCTTCGCCCTCCGCTTTGAGTGCACGACGATGGTTTTTCTCGATAGATATTTTGTGCCCGGTCACCTTGTCATCCCTCCGTGCGTCTTTATATACTTGCGTGAGCCTCTCATTTGTTTTCCGTGTCTCTTGGCTCATATTTCGATTGCATTTTGCAAAAAGGAACCACTAGCATTGCAATGATGCTAAGATTTTGCAACGTCATCCTTTGCAATAAAGTTGCGGAAATTGTGAAAAACTATGAAATTTATATGGTAATTTTTGTCTTAAATTTACAGTTTTTAGCGAGTAAAATAGAAACTATTAAGGGATAATCGGGTTTTTCCTCCAAGACAAAAGAAGTTGCACAATCTTAGCAACATTGCAATGCTAATGGTTCCTTTTTGCAAAATGCAGTCCATTTTGAATTACTTCTCACGGGAAAAGTGCTGGTTTTTGCTCAATATGGTGTGTGAAGTGTTGTCGATTGTTTGCCTACGTTGAGGTAATTCGATGGACGCCATATTTTGTGTCAGAACGACATGGGATATATCGCACCAATCGGTCCCATTTTTCAACTACTCGTCATTTTTCTCGAATTTTGAGATCGCAATTCTGTTGTCAGGAGACTAAAGAATTCACTCACAGATTTTGATAAATAAATTCAATGTAATAAATGCGTGGTTTTTTTAGAGGAAAAATATCGCTTTCGATACTGATATCGAAACTGCACTCGAATGCTATATTTTTCCTCTGAAAAACCCACGCCTTTATTACGTTGTATTTATTTGTTAAAATTGGTAAATGAATTCTTTGGTCTCCTGACAACAGAACTGCGATCTCGAAATTCGAGAAAAATGGCGAGAAGCTGAAAAAATGGATCTAATCGACGCGATATATCGCACGTCGTTTTGACACAAAATATGGCGTCCATCGAATTACCATAAAGGGTACGAAGATAGAAAATACATAATCCGGCCTCTTTTTTAACTTCTTCACCGAATCTGAGCAATATACACCTCATTGGCAGCACAGAACGGAGCATTAGGAAATCGCCGCTCGCGCCATAGCTCCTTCAATTTTGCGCACGCAACATGGACATCCATCAAGTACGAATAGTTGTATCTCTGCGCCGTCATCAACGCGCGTCGTTCCTTTCGCTTTATCTCCGTGTTGTGTCGGATTCATTTATCTCATTTGAAGTGGTGCTTCAAGGGCTACGCGATGCAACACAGCCAAAAATAGAAAAGACGTAATCGAGCCTCGTCTTTTTAGCTTTTCTTTTGAATCTGTGTAAAACATCACTAGCAGCATAGAGCGCGAAACATTGCGAGTTCACGCCTCACGTCATCGCACCCTTAATATTGTGCTCATGTAACAACGGTATTTATCAAGCAGGAATACTTTTGTCTCTGCGCTGTCATTCACGCTCACACGCGTCGAGGTGTATCTTATTTTTTTGAAATTTAAAAAAAAATGAATCTTGAGATTGATCCAAATATGAGATGATGGGTCCAAATCAATTATGATCAATTTTTAAGCTTTCACGATCAAACTTCGGCCAAAATTTCAAGATTGCCTCACTCCACGCAGTGGTCCCGAACCTCAACTTTAAATTTTTGGAACCTTTTACAGATTTGCTCACAGATAGTCGTTTCCCGGAGAAGGGGACGTAATTCGATCACAATGTTGCCAAATTGACGCAACAGCTTATTCATTTTATAAAAATGTATCTGCACAATTTTTATTCGCGGTTTTCCTCGTTTATGCATGAAATCTGAGGAGACTCAGGGAATTTCTCAGTCAAAACTGTCCAAGATTCTTCAGGTTAATATGCAATTTGCAAGGGGAAATTTGGCGAAATTGCCTTCGAGTTACGTTTTTTCTTGAGAAAAACAACGAATTAGCAAGTAGAAATTTTTTAATGATGAAATGCAGTTGCATTCTTTCTCACGTGGAACGGCGAAATTTCCTGAAATTCAGAGTTTAGCAATGGAGATGTTCCATGTGTGAGGAATTTGCGATTTGACTGATGATTCTCATGCAAAAGTTCCCGAGAAACACGATGGTGCCACTGGTTTTCTTTGAAATCAACGCTCTGTCCAGCGGAGCGGCGTGCTGTCAGAACGACACTCGCGTTGGCGCCTACAAACCTAACAGGGATACTTCACGCATTGCGCAATGCGTGAAGTATCCCCTTAGGTTTGTAGGCGCCAATGCGCGTTTCGTGCCGGCTAGCCGCCGCGCCGCAGCGTGCCAAACACGATGTTGCCACTGGTTTTCTCTGAAATCAACTCCCAAGTTCAAAAAAAGCTCTTAAGTTATGGCTAAAATGGAAGGGATATCCCACACTATCCTGAGAGTCCACCTCTACGCCAAGACGAACTCTTCAGCAAAGATAGGGAGCAAATACATTAGCAGTGATGCCGTGTTTTCAGTTTTAGAGTCCCCAAATAAAGTTGCAGCCCTGTCAATGTATTTGCTCCCTATCTTTGCATGGAGAGTTTGTCTTGATGTAGAGATGGACTCTCAGGATAGCGTGGGATATACCCTCCAATTTGGCCTAAAGTTGAGAGCTTTTTTTGGGCTTGGGAGTTGATTTCAGAGGAAACTAGCGGCTTCATCGTGTTTCTCGTGAATTTTTCATAAGAATCATCAGTCAAATCGCAAATCCCTCACCCATACAACGTCTCCATTCCCGCTGCCGTTTTAAATTTTTTTCATAGACAGTTAAGGCAAAAATCATGCGAGGTAACTTGAAATACAGCAGTTAAAAGGTTAACATGCCTTATTCGGTGGAGCGATTTACTCGAGTTAGGTTCCAACCCAAGAATACAACTATATCAACTCTGGTGTGTTGCACAGTATCATACGCATTTGAAGGCGTTTTAAATGGTCCGACCGTGACCTACGAAGACCATCGTGTTTCTCGCGAACTAACGTAAGAATCAACAGTCAAATCGCAAATTCCTCACACATGCAACATCTCCATTAATGAATTGACTATCGAATCGTTTTGCAAAGTTCTATGAGCCACATCAACCATTTGCATCAGGAAACGGCTCGACCGGGTGGTTTCTTCTCGATCATACAGAAATCAAAAAGAACCGCATTCGTCTCTAACAGTGGCGTGGCGTGAATTGCGATACATCCATCATTATGTCATTTAAACCTATGGTAAAGAATCGATTATTAAGGTGTTCGCTGCGAACAACCTGTTTATCGATTTTTTCCATAGGTTTAAATGGCATATCAATCGATGTATCGCAAAGCACGCCACGCCACTGGTCTCTAACCGAAGCGGAAAGCGCGAACGTGAACCGGGGCCTGAATTTTCCGACGAGCCGGCGGTGGCCGCGCCGCGCCACTCGAAAATATTGGCCTCGCGCCAATAATTCATCCCAACTTCCATCCGCGGAAGAAAGGGTTACTTACCCTCTCCTCCCCGCCTAGCCACCGCCGCCCCGGCTTGCCGCTTGGTTTCATGAATACTTCTTGTTTTTCTAACCGGAGTTTATTGTCTCCCCGGCTCCTCGTTTGTATACACACCCATTTTTACCCCCCCCCCCCCCCCCCCNCTCCCTGCCTCCTCTTGCTGTCGCGTTGCGGTCCCGGTTGGAAGTTGAGTGAAGTTTCAACGCGCGGGTCCATTGTTGACGGCCGCCGTTCTCACTCAATACGGAACTTATTAAAATGAACCCCGCCTCGCCCAAATTCGAGGACTTCCGAGCCTTGCCCCTATCGGGGCCCGGCGTGACCCGAGTGGACAGCCAGCTGTGTTCCAGAAAAATGTTATAATAAAATGAAATGAAATAAAATGAAATGAAGATTAGTAGTGGTACTTAGGATTTATTCGGCTCTCGAGTAACTGTCGGCTGTACGGCACCTGAAGTGAATCAGTGAACAAATCTCTTAAGTGAGAATGAAAACACACCAACTCGGAAAAATGAAAATAATCAAGACACACAAAACTGCAGAGTGGGTGGAGAAGTTAGTTTAAGAAAATTATTTTTCCTACCGAAAGACAAGCACTTATGGACACTTTCAAGGTCCAAGTTAGAACAGATGCGCTAACTTCAATGACCTTCATGTAAATTAACTGTCTTTAATGGAAATTGAGCATTTTCGAGCTACCTAGTTGGTGTGTTTTCGTTCTCACTGATTCAAGTGAGGTGGAACATAACAATTTGGGAAGTCAAGAGAAGAAAAAGGGTACAAACAGAAAATGTCACGGACATAATGATAGTGACGTTATGGGAAAAGTAGGATAAGAAGAGAACCTCTAACGAGGACTAATATAATTTTGAAGCCGATCAAACCGTGGTTTCAAAAGTGATATTCACCCTTGTTTGAGGTTGTGTTTGTAGCTTTTTTTTTCTTTGTATGTGTTGCACTAAGTGGTTTTAAAATTTCCAATGAAGCACCCAGATCGGTAGAAACATTTTGCCTAACAAGAAAACTGCACATGACAAATTTGGAAGAGCTTAGTGAAACTAGAAAAATTATTGAATGACACATTTCCTGCGTTGTTTTGCTGATCTGCCACGAAACAGACGGGTACTTATAGATAGTGCCGGTTTGGCTCTGTTCGTTTAGAATACATCAGGATGGGACTGATGAAGTTTTAGCAAAGTGCGTTATGCAACAACAAAGTGAGTAATTAAATAGAAGTTCCTTGATTTGAATAGAAATTTGCCTATTGCCTGTACCGAATGACGTCACATCAAAAATCATGTCTCTGCCAACTAGCGTCCGGTAAGTGTTAGTTCTCCATGAATGATGGCCCCTCCATCAATTGCCACAATGGTGCCTACTGGACGCTGGGAAGTAGTGACATTGATTAGAGCAAAAATTATAAATAGCATCTATCTATAATTTAAGTAAGCTTGAGTCTGACGACTCACCCGCTCATATTTTAACCATTTTCTTATATATTATGTAGTTTTGTTGTGTAAATAAAATTAAGAAAAAAAAAAATATTTCAGGGTCAGAAACCCGGCAACGCATTCCGGAGACGCTTATATGACAATCTCGGAGTGATGTATACGGGAGCTAATAGGTTGGGAAATACGCGCGCGCCGCGAATGAAAATCTCCACGGCCCATGCCTTGCTTTTGCCCCCTCGCCGATTTTAATGAGCCCCATTTTTTGTTGCTTTCCCGGGGAGCGCGCGGAGAGGGGGTGGGAAGGGGGGCGACGCGGCGCCCATGCCGATACGGCGGTCGCCGTCGCCTAACCCTCATTTCATGACGTCATTATTCAAAAGACCACCGTGGCAATGAACTTTACCCTGAAGATCCCTCCGGCTTCGTCTCCGAGCGCGTCTTGGGACCTCCCTCGTCGCGCGATATTAGCTGATTAATGGGAATGGATCCCTTGCAAAGTTTTGCCAGGGCAAGAAAGAGTTGTCGCTCACAAAAAATGGCTAAATAAACACGATAAGCGTGTAGGGAAGATCGTATATTCATCCTTAATATTACAATCTTCGTTAGAAATTTTCGAAATTTTGAGCTTTCCCCACTTCAAAAAATGCTCCCCGGCAAAAACATAATTTGAGCAGGATGGGTTATATAGGTTTCACAACTCTACGCAAAACTTCAACTGGATCGAATTTAGCAGAAAGGAACCACCGCAATTACAGTGTTGTAAAAATGCTGCTTCTTCATATGTGTCCAAAAGTCCCAGAATAGCAAATAGTTTTTGCTGCCTACCATAAACTTGTTGATTTTAAATGAGAATAATCGTGTACATTTTAAAATTTTACATACATTAAGAACTTGTAAAAGGAAAAGGGAAATTGCACAATTTTGAAAACAATGCAATTGCACTGGCTCCTTGTTTGCTAAATGTAAATGCGATCCACTAGTCTTTGAGGTTTGAGACGATATCTGAAATAAAAACAATCAATAAATGTATTTTGACCTCTTTTGACTCAGAATATAGCACAGTAACAACGTTAGATGGATGATTTTCCCTGTCAACGTAGGGGCTATCCAAAACTTGATCGTGAATAATTATTAAGAATTTTGCATAGAGTACATAGAGTCGTAATGTAAGTGGGAGAGCTGGCGCCACTTTTAAGCATTTTCCATGTCCCGAATTCCGAGACTCCTGTGTGACGCCGGGTCACTTTTTCGATACGTAATCGATTGTTTGCGATACACGGGTACCCGGCCATCCGATGACAACAACAACAACAACAACAAAGGAGATAGGAATTACCACGTATTCCACACCGCCATTTTGGATCGAAAATGTATCGAAAAAGCGACCCGAACTCGGCGCACACCGGGCTCGGAATTCGTCGAGCAGAACATGGCGCCAGCTCTCCCATTTACATTACGACTCTATGTACTCTATGGAATTTTGATATACCAGCAAAACCTGGAAAAAATATCAGATGCCCGTAAAATGTGCCAATCAATAAACATTTTCTTAGAAGTATATCAAAATTAAAAACGGATACGAAATGAATAATTAATTGTGCTTTCTTAAAATTAAAATTGTTTCTAAATTATTCCCAAGTCCCTCGCCGTCAACCGTCGTAAGTTCCACGTTAAATTGTAAAGGATCTCTAAAAAATTAAGTCTGTCAGACCTGTAAGCTTTTTTCATCTGAGTAGATTGCGTAAGCGCTGTTTTTGAACGTTGTCTCTCATTTCCTAGGTTCTTTCCCTCCCAACAGAAGCATCTTTTTCGCCTTTGTTCCCTGCATTTTACGAGAGCGTTTAGAGTCTGAACTCCGGAGAAAGAGCTCTATTGTATGTAAAATAATTAATAGCTTGATTCGAGAAAAAATATAATTATTCTATTAGAGCAGCTTGAATGGGGGACAGGGTTCGTTTAAGGACTCCCCCTCCCCCCGAGGCTTTGCAGTTTGCAGTGACCCTTCCGACCGAACTTTAAATTAGAAATCCTAGCCGTAACATAATTTGAATAAGTCCCGACCAGCTAAAAAGAATTGTAAAGTTTTATTTATTTACGCTTCGCCCGACTCCTTCCCTGAAAACTTTCCGTTGTTATTCATGATTAGTCGAAAGATTTTTATAAACTCTCCGCTTATAATTCCCGTTCCGGCGCGGCGGCGGTAAAAATTATTTTAATTGAGTTGCCATAAATATTTATGTCCGAGGTCGGTCGGTGTGGATTCAGAGTCCGTCCGCTAATCAAGTCGCAAATCTTCCCTCGTTCCTCCGCGCCACCGTCAATTTTCAGTCTATTGTGCTCCACCTTTGTCCGCCCTAATTGAATACCTTGAGTCGTCCCGGGCCCGCCGTCCGTTTTAGGAGTTTTTTTTTTATGTTCGCAGCGGTCATCCAACAAAACAGTCACATCTTATTTTCCGCCGGTTTCATCTCTATGCCCCTCGACTGCACCGTGCACCGAACCTTTTAACCTCTCGGTGGAGAATGTTGGTACGATTCCAGCGGCCGGCGCGACGGAAAAAAATGCTCTCTTTAAAGTTATGGGACTCTTCTTTATACCCGAGATATCAAAAGCTCCTCTTTCTTATTCTCCCTTTTTTATCTTACTTTTCGTTCCGTCCCGCACTCCGAAAAAACGCTCCAGCCGGTCGGTTTGGTTGAGTTGATAGCGCGTCTGACTCGAGGTCAATGGGTCTCGCGTTCAAATCCCGGTGGTAGCGACAATGAAGATGTTGCATGTGTGAGGAATTTGCGATTTGACTAATGATTCTTACGTAAAAGTTCGCGAGAAACACGACGGTGCCACTGGTTTTCTCTGAAATCAACTCCCGAGCTCAAAAAACGCTCTCAAGTTGAGGCCACATTGGAGGGGATATCCCACGCTATCCTGAGGTGGACACTCAGGCTGAGAGTCCACCTCTACATCAAGACAAACTCTCCATGCAAAGATAGGGAACAAATACATTAGCAGTGGTGCCGTGTTTTCAATTTTGGAGTCCCCAAATAAAGTGCCAACCCTGTCAATGTACTCGTTCCCTATCTTTGCATGGAGAGTTTGTCTTGATGTAGAGGTGGACTCTCAGGATAGCGTGGGATATCCCCTCCATTTTGGCCTCAACTTGAGAGCTTTTTTTGAGCTTGGGAGTTGATTTCAGAGAAAACCAGTGGCACCATCGTGTTTCTCGCAAACTTTTACATATGAATCAACAGTCAAATCGCAAATTCCTCACACATGCAACATCTCCATTTTTCCAGGATTGACGTGTTGGCATTCGCAAATCCAGCAAATTGGCAATATCGTTTTTTCTCCATTTCAAAAAGCTTTGATCAAAATCGATTGTTTAACAAAGGTCTAAAGAGAAGAAATCCGGTGTTGCCAAATCACTGGATCCGCTTCTGCGGTGTAGGTCTGCCGTAACAGAACCGTGTAGCCCATAGCCCTAAAAATTTGAAAAAGCTGGAATGTGGTCGCGTCAACTATCCTCTACAAGGGAACACGCCCCCTACGAGGTCGCTCGCGTGCCAATATGAATAGAGGGGGTTCATTTAGGGAGTTTTTCTCGTCGAAAGCTGCAAAAATCATGCATGACCATCGACCCCACAGATCTTTAGAATGAACTGTGAAAAAATATGAACATTTCCGATGTTTCAATGGACGCATTTACAACTTCATCACGTCATGTAAAAAACCCGAGTCTTATTTCCAAAATCGTAATAATTATATAAAAAATAGCGGGCTCATCCTTGAAAATCGAAAAAAAATGTTAATGGCAAAGACATTCTCACAAACCCTATGAATCACTTACAATACACAGAAAGGTGCCACAGGAGAAAATTTTTAAAAAATTGTATTTTAAAAACCAAATCGGGGAAAGAAGAATTTCAGTCAGGGGCAGGAGGATAGAATCCCTTAACCAGTGTTTGAAACTCACAGGCGCCAAATGCGCCTAAGAAATCGGTCATGGCGCCTAAAAGTTGCTCCCTCCTCCCCCAGAAAAAAATCCCAATTTTTTTGTTTGGTGATTTTTCGAAATTTCTTCCAAGTTACAGCTACTTGTTCTGTTACTAAAACATCTAGCGTCTAACTTTTCACTGAATGCGCCGTGATATATAGGCAAAAAGCCAAGTTGGCCCCTAAGAAATCTTCAATGGCCCCTAAAAATCGAGCTTGATGAGGCACATGGCTCCTGCAACTCAAAGATGAGTTTCAAACACTGCCCTCAACTCACCGTATATCCCTCTGATTTGGCTTTTTAAAAAGAGGTTTCTTGTTGAACCTCAGAGATGGCCGTCTACAGAATATGAGGCCTTATCTGTAACAATGGCGGATGTAAAAAATTACCTTTTCGAAACGCGCTTATAAAACTATTTTGGTCACACAAAAATTTAATACGTTTGGCTTTGGCATAAAGCACAGATCTTGAAGATCACATCTCAAGTATTTTCTCAAAATGTTCTCGATACCAAAACAGTTTTTTGAACGTGTTTCGAAAAGGTCATTGTTCACATCCGCCATTGTTACATATAAGTCCTCATATGTCACAAATCCACTAAAATCGAGAAAAACCCAAAACTAGGTCGAACATCAAAGACTCCTTAAGACTCCGCGCTTCCCGTCGGAATTCAACAGGAAACCCCGCGGGACGCAACGACTCGGTTGCAGCGGGAGCGTCAGCAAAAAATCGTCGGGAATTAAGAAGATGAAACTTTTAAGCTTGTTTCCAATTAGTGTACAAAGCAACGGTGACGTGATTAAGCAGCGTGACGCGGGGAGGGGGAGGGGGACGCTGGGGGACTAAGCGCAACGTATGGGGTCATCCGGGCCCGGCTAGGCAGGTCCCTGGGCGACCTAAGCGTAGGAATTATCCGGGACGTGAGTGAAATCCTGACGACGCAATTAAAGGCGCTATCCGCCAGTTAACGTTCATTTCTCGTCGCGGCTTCTCCGAGGAGTCGCGTGACCTTACGCTACGCCTCCCGTCGCGTAGCCCGGACCCCGGCTCCGTATCGCCTGATTAACGTGTTAACGTGATCTCTACGCAATTTCCAGTTGATACTTTCCGCCGTGAGCTTTGCTTTCCGACCGGGATTCGGACCCCCCTCGCCCCTCCCCTCCCCTTGCCCGAGCGTCCCTGAACTGGTCGGATCCGCGTTATGAAAGATGACAGTCGAAAGGAAAAAGGTAAGGGGTCTTTGTCCGAGAGGATACTTTCCAGAAGGGCTATACTTTTGTCAAGTTGGGTCAGAAAATTGAATTTTGAGATTTTGCCTGCATATTTCAAGGTAGGCTAGAAAACATTCCCGGCGTAGAAAAATGTCAATATCTTGAGATTTTTCCACGGGAAAAGGGTTCTTTTTCCGAAAGGATACTTTTCAGAAGGGCTAACTTTGTCGAGTTGGGTCAGAAAATTGAATTTTGAGATTTTTCCTGCAAATTTCAAGGTAGGCTAGATAACATTCTCTGTGTAGAAAAATGTTGATATCTTAAGTTCGTGTCTTTGACGTGTTCACGGGTCTACCTTACACTACATGGTGAACTGGTCAGTTGCGTGTTATGAAAGATGACGGTCCACGGGAAAAGGGTTCTTTGTCCGAAAGGATACTTTCCAGAAGGGCTACTTTTGTCAAGTTGGGTCAGAAAATTGAATTTTGAGATTTTTCCTGCAAATTTCAAGGTAGGCTAGATAACATTCCCGGTGTAGAAAAATGTTGATATCTTGAGATTTGTGTCTTTGGCGTGTTTAAGGGTCTACCTTACACTACATGGTGAACTGGTCAGTTGCGTGTTATGAAAGATGACGGTCCACGGGAAAAGGGCTCTTCGTCCGAAAGGATACTTTTCAGAAGGGCTAACTTTGTCGAGTTGGGTCAGAAAATTGAATTTTGAGATTTTTCCTGCAAATTTCAAGGTTGGCTAGAAAACACTCCCGGTGTAGAAAAATGTTGATATCTTAAGATTTGTGTCTTTGACGTGTTTACGGGTCTACCTTACACTACATGGTGAATATCGAGGATGAAAACCCCAAACCACGTATGTCGCCGGCGGTGTCGTAAAATCTCCGCTCCTATAATAATTTGGAAGAGGAACAAAGCATCATCATTAGTGGCAATTTTCACAGAAATTTTTTCGTGCAAAGAGGAGAAATCCTGTAAATTTTAAAGAATGGACAGTGAGTAGTTTTCAATTAAAAAATGATTGCATGATAGAAAATTTGCAACGCTGCAAACCGAAATACGTGGTTTGGGAGTTTCACCGTCGATATATTAGAGTTCATCCAACTATGGATCACTAGACAAGGTACGAATTTAAGCATTCCGATACATGTTTCTTAACCAAAATTTCACGTAGAACACGATTCGCGCAACGAAAATTACTGAAACCAAATCCTAACGAAGATACTAACCTTTTCATTTCACATTGGTTACGAGGAATTTGAACTGCCCACTCACAAGAAACTCAAAGCTCTACGTGAGTCAAATCGCGCACGACAACGGTCTCAGCAAGTTTCTTAATCGAGCAATATTCATTTCCCACCATGTGTTGTTCGAACTATAGGCAATTTGCTATAGCTGAGCCAAAGCGTCAAGATGGAGGTTGCCAGATTTTTACATCGCGCAGAGACTGTCATGATAACGTTTAGCGCGCGATATGAATCACGTAGAGCATTGAGTTTTCATGAGCGGGTGGTTTGAATTCACGCATCAAGAATCATTAAATATCGTTGTGAGGAGTTTATTTCGATAATTTTTATTGTGCGCATCGTGCTCTACGTGAAATTTTGGTTACGGAACATATATCAGAGTGCTGAAATTCGTACCTTGTCTAGTGGTCCATTTTGATAATTTATTTATTTTTTTTTCATATGTATATGCTCTCTCTATATGACCCTAGAATCCTCTTCTATCTCGTCATTCCTCTATACCCGTTTCTTTCCCATTTCTTTACCCACAAAGTATTTATTAATCAATATTTTTTTACGCACAAAAATTATTTGCGCCTTCATGTGTTGTTCAGCACGTCCTAATCACAAGCGTGCTAGTGCAACGCAGGGACTAAATTTTGTTGGTCCCTCTACCATACTCAAATATATTTTGCGTTTCTGATTGGCCGGTGGTGCGGTTTGGACTCATCGATGGATATTGCATTTCTGTGTGTTATGGCCTGGCTACACGCTCAAATCTCCGTCCAATTCCGATCAAAATGATGACCAAGATGGCGGTTGAGAGTTATCTAGATTGATGAGTAAAATTAATTAAAGCAGCGTGTTGATTGAAATAAGCATGAAATAAGCACGGTTGTGTAGAAATCAGATGAAGGATGAGCCCCACAGTTCCATCATCTACCATCAAATTTTTGCAGGCCGCAGAAATTTGATGGTAGATGGTGCGCACCAGTCACCATTTGATCGGAAATTGATGGGAATTTGAGCGTGTAACCAGCACAAAAGGACCGATGAAATTCGGCCCCAGGCGATGCACTTTACCCACTTGATCTTTTACCACTGTACTTTAAACCGAACATTGCATTAAAATTGCACGGATGCCATGAGATTAACAGGAGTGCGATGGGTGTGTGTTTCAGAATCGAAAGCGAAGATCCTGGGCCCGTCGGAGGTGTACATCAAGTCGGGCTCGGAGCTGACGCTGACGTGCGTCATCAGTCAGGGGCCGCACAACTTGGGCACCATCTTCTGGTACCGCGGCGAGCGCCTCGTCCACGACGACGGCCAGCGACGGCTCACCATCGACACCCGGTGGACCGACGGCTTCACCTCCGAGCTCCACATATCCCGCGCCCTCGGCTCCGACACCGGCAACTACACCTGCCGACCCACCTCCGCTGAGGCCACCTCCGTCAACGTCCACGTCATCAACGGTGAGTCACCTCTTTCTCCACCCACCCGCAGGAATCCCTATTCTTTCCTCTACACTGAAAAAAAATTCTCGACGTTTTTACCAAGGTCCGTTGGTGCCTTTACCATCTCACTTTTTTACCAATTATTGGTAATTTTACCAAAACAGACTGGCAAGCTCACCTAAAAACCGGTATTTTTACTGTTTTTCAGGTAATAATACCACTTTTATTGGTAATCAATTCCCGGTTACTTTGCCATTTTATCTCGGTGATTCTACCACAATCGATAAAAAATATTGGCGTTTTCACCGGGGTCCAGTAAAATTACCGAAAAAGTCAATAATTTCAATTCCATAAATGGTAATTTTACCAAGAAAAAACTGGGATCAAATAGAACCCTGAATTCTTGGTAATTTTACCCTTTTCCTAGTAAATACACCGAGATTTTTTTCAGTGTATTTCCCAGGATAGCTTTTTCTATAGCTATAGAGGATAGATTTCTCTATAGCTCGGGAGTATTTTTCACCATTACCGGTAACAGTATAGCTCAGCCCAATGGGCCGATAATTGAAATGTTGTGTTTGGCTGGAGGACATAGGTTAAACGGCGGAGCGTTATTGGTCGGCTACGTCTCATCGCTGCTTTGTCGTGCCTTTGTCAGGTGGAATGGAGATGTTGCGTGTGTGAGGAATTTGCGATATGACACTTGATTCTTATGTAAAAGCTCGCGAGAAACACGATGGTGCCACTGGTTTTCTCTTAAATCAACTTTCAAGCTCAAAAAACGCTCCCAAGTTGAGGCCAAAATGAAAGGGATATCCCACGCTATCCTGAAAGTCCACCTCTACGTCAAGACCAACTCTCCATGCAAAGATAGGGAGCAAATACATAAGCAGGGTTGCCGTGTTTTTACTTTTAGAGTCCCCAAACAAAGTGGCAGCCCTGTCAATGTATTTGCTCCCTATCTTTGCATGGAGATTTTGTCTTGATGTAGATGGGGACTCTCAGGATAGCGTGGGATATCCCATCCATTTTGGTCTCAATTTGAGAGCTTTTTTTGAGCGTGGGAGTTGATTTCAGAGAAAACCACCATCGTTTTTCCAGCGAACTTTTACATAAAAACCAGTAGTCAAGTCGCAAATTCCTCACTCATGCAACATCTCCATTTTGAAGCATCTAATATCATCACATTCCGGTCAAAGTATCGCAAGCGCCATGCAACGTTTCAGGATTCCCGCTGTCATTTTGTATTTTTTTCATAGATAGTTAAGGCAAAAATCATGCGAGGTAACTTGAAATACAGCAGTTAAAAGGTTAACATGCCTTATTCGGTGGAGCGATTTACTCGAGTTAGGTTCCAACCTAAGAATACAACTATATCAACTCTGGTGTGTTGCACAGTATCACATGCATTTGAAGGCGTTTTATGATGGTCCGACCGCGACCTACGAAGAGTTGATACGCTAACTTTGAGAGCTGTTTGCGCTGCATATTTTCACCTTCCGGCTGAAATATCACAAACTTGAGAGCTTTTTTTGAGCTTGGGAGTCAATTTCAGAGAAAACCAGTGGCACCATCGTGTTTCTTGCAAACTTTTACATAAGAATCAACAGTTAAATCGCAAATCGCTCACACATACAACATCTCCAATCTCCATTCACGACAATCTAAAGGCGCCTCTTGAGTTACCGACGGTTTGTCGTCTATTCCACCTGACAAAGGCACGACAAAGCAGCGATAAGACATAGCCGACCAATGACGCGCCGCCGGTTAACTTATGTCCGCCAGACAAACACAAAATTTTAAAAATTGGCCCATAGTTAACGTTGGAACACTTTAAAACACAGGTTGATTGATTGTATGATTAGCCCAAGATGACGTCATTTAACGTGACGTTTTAAACTTGTCTACGGGTGAAAGTAGAAAATTAGAAAACTGCGCTATACCAATCATGGGTCCGAGGACTCGAAACGATTCCGCCGTCGCACGGTGGATCGAAACCTGCAAAAAGTCGGACATGGGCGATTCTCACAAATAGTCATTTCATTGATGTAAATGTCTTCCCAAAGAGTTATATTTTATGATACAGGTATTGGTTTTCAATTTTTTAACCCCAGTTTAACGCACACAGCCTCCTAAAGTGGCTCAGGCGGCACTCGAAACATGTTGCCTCACTCGGGACAAACCGTGCGCCTGTTGGTATTTCCCTCCGATAGATTTATGACAATTTCTGACTAAAGTAGCTTGTTCTCCTCTTTAAATAGAATATATTTCACTAATAACAAGTTAAGATATCGCTATTTTATAAGCGGTATTCTTGCTTAAAAGTACCCTCCTCAATACCGTAAAAATAATAATATAGCTAGACTTTTAACTAGCTATTTCAGCGTATTTCAGGGAAACCTTTGTATAGCAGTGTTAACTGATCCCTGAAGATTCATTATCAAGAAAAATTGGCTGCCCCAAAGTGCCCTTTTGGGAATAAAGCTATGATTTTGAAAAAGTGAAGTTCATAAAATGGTGGCTCGAGAGAATTCGAATTTCACAGGTCTGTGGCGAATAAACACCGGGCATTTGATAGGTGATTTGTATGTAATTTTTAGTGCTGAGTCCGAAAATGACCTTGGTTTTTCTCCAACACCCACCGATTTTCCGGAAAATTGAGATTTTCCACTTAAAATGGACTTTTCGGGAAATGTGATTTTCCGGAAAACTGGTGCATGGTAAAGAGAAACCAAGGTCATTTTCGAATCCAGGAGACAAAAATACATGAGAAAACATGCCTTGCGTGGTTAAAAAAATGTCTTCGTTGTTTCAGATAACGGGGTTTTCCTCTCAAATGTCCTAATCGACGCATATGAAACTGATCCGTTTGTTTTGCGTCTGAAAAGACGGGAAAATTATATCAAGTTGGGGTCTAATGGAGCATTTTTCATCTACTATTTGATTCTAAAGTCAACAATGGCCTAAATTCTTTTCTATCTTCTAACTATTTCCCAAAAACTCGTGTTTTTTGACATCGGATTTTTTTTTTTTTTTTTTTTATGTTTAATTTCTTCGGAAAATTAGAAGTTAATAGAGAAAATTGAGGTAATTCGAGCTTCAGCAGCAATCATTAAGCCGAAGAAGCTCCATTAGATACCTAAGTATAAATAAAGGCAGTGTACAATGGTGACTCGCGGGGCCCTTAATTAGGAAGGCTCGGATAATACATGATTTTTTGTGTTGATTGATGTGTATTTGATTTGTATTTTTCTCTCATATTTTTCCCCCTTGTCATTTTCTTTTGTTAGAAAGCTAAAAAGGTGCCCCAGGAATGAAGGGGAAAGGAGATCCTCTGTTTTCCTCTCAACATTTTCGGATTTCTATCAATTCATTTTTTGGGGGAGAGGAGGGGAAATGGTAAAAGAGATGAGTAATATACGTTTTATATACGATATTTAAACATTTTACCGGAGAGAAAAGTTCATTGAACACTTAAAACTTCGATTGAAATGAGTGTAGAAAGTTTAAACTTATCTGTTGTTAAACAATATCTCTTTATTTATCTGAAATTGTGCCAAAATACATATCTAAACCCAATAATCAGGAAAATAGTCATCAAAAATGAAATCTGCGACGAAAAATACATAAGAAACATATATCCTGATTTGTTTTATGAGCGCAAACACTACGTAAATGAGCAAACCAAGTCGCGTGATGTGCCATGTCCGGCCTGCCCTATGACTCGATCCACCGTGCGTCGCTTCCTGATTTAACTATCTAGTTTCGTACCGAACAGTCTAGTAAAACAAGGACGTCAAAAAATAAACTCAAAATATTCGTAAAAATATTTTTTATAGAAATCATGCCCTCTCGCCCAACCTTCTTGGAAAACCATCATAAAGTCAGGAGGCTTATGTTCAAATTCCTCAAATAGTCTGGAAAAATTTAGAGAATTTTGAAATCCGAAAAAACTTGTCTCGCTGTCAAAGACATATGACGCGCAATGTGACACTTGGAATTATTGCAACAGATGCATCGAGAAATCAGCTTGGCGCAGAAAAATTCAAACCGATAGAGTTCAAATTTTGGACACCATCGTACCTCCGGCATGCGATGCAACTTCGAAACCTAGCCTAAGTCCCGGAATGATGATAATTAAAAGTAAAATTTCCCACGTGAAAACTTTTTCTGAGCACAATACATTTTCAGACCAAAAAAGCCCTGATGGGCACTCATCCTTTTCAGTTGGATTAAACAGATAAAAGTATTGTTCAACCGTTTAGTTACAGAACGAAGTTTGTGTGAATTTTGACTATGAGGCAACGAACCGAACTTGAACATATGCTGACCATGAGAACAGCGCTCCGGGCTGTTAACCGAGTCTCATGGTTGTCAGATGGTCTGAAATGTTAGTTTTTGCCCCCATGAGTGAGTATGAAATATGCACATTTTACCTCACAGCCCGCAACTACGAGTCGTTTCGGCTAAAGTTCCGAAAGTTCGATGACCCGGCAAGCCGCCGACAATGCGGTCATCTGATACCTATCAATAGACTTGTTTCAGATATGACGTCAATACAGAAATTTGTCAGTTGCTCTAGTCTTAGAGTCGTGTTTAGATGGGTGGATGCTGAGAATTCCTGGAAAATAAGAGTTTTTCCCAACGTAAAGTTTTAATAAAGAAATTTCTCTCGCAAAAATATGGAAATTGACGTTACCCATGACATCGTGGATTTTACAAGGGCATTGTGTGATTTTTTGTCGATATCCGTGCTTCTTATTGGTTTCGAAAGACACAATTTTGTCGCGCTTAGCCAGACATCATGATTTCCGTTGAGGTACTCTTATGTTGTGCTGAAGAAAAACACTGCATGTACAATAAAATGCAGTCGAATTCCCTTTTATTACTTTTATTACCCCTATAGTACTTTTATTCATATACCATTAGGTGAGACCATTGAAAACTTGAGGTCCACATCCCCGGCCGTTAAGCGACACAAAACCTAGAGAACGCTTCGAGGTCTTAGAAGTCCATTTTCCATAGAGCGCCTGCGATTTCGTGTGTATACAACACCGACATCTCTAGAGTGCAAATATTCGCATCAAGCCTCCTTTGATTTTTCTCATGCAGACCATTGAGTTTTCATGAGCGGGAGGTTTGAATTTACGCGTCAAGAAACATTAAATATCATGCTTAGGAGTTAATTTCAGTAATTTTCGAGGCGCGAATCATGCTTTATGTGAAAGTTTGGTTAGAAACATGTATCAGAATGCTTAATTTTGTACCTCGTCTAGTGGTCCATTGAGAACACCAATTCCAGCAATCTTTTTGAAAATCAGCTCTGCAAGTCACAATTAACAACGGTGCAGCGGCATTGCAGGGCTCATCCGAGCTCCAATATTCGGTATGGTCAGCGTGATTGTATTTGCAACACGAAAATTTCTTGAGCACGAATATATTCTGCCAGTTGTCGTGATTGAGAAAAGTAGATCGCCTGCAATTTCGTGTGTATGCAACACGGACATCCTTTGAGCACGAATAGTCGTATCGTAGCGCCTTCGAGTTTTCTTGCCTCTATTGAGTGAATACATTACATTCCTGCATTGGCCGTGAAATGTGAATAATGCCACCAGTACTAACATGGTAAAGGAGAGAGAACGCAATATTAGCTTTCACACGTTGCCAATTTTTCTACGACAAATCTGGAATTTTCAGAGAAAATGCAACTTTTTGTCTCCTAATTTTTCAAATATGGTTTTTGGCTATTTGATTTAATACATCCGACAATTTAAACGAAAAATTTACGCAAATCTCTTCAAAAATAAGTATTTTATTGAAGCAAATATGGGTACATTCGATTGTTCATACTGTGTCTTTGGTCAGCGCGAAGACTAATTCTGCCATGCTAAGGAAGAACGCCTTCAGACGTTGCCAAGTTTCCTCCGATAAAAACCGAATTTACTGGGAAAATTGCGAATATTATTTTCCAAAATTTTCAGACAATTTATACAAAGTTTCATCTAATATATCTGAAAATTTCAAGGAAAAATATGCATGAATGTTGTGGAAAATACATGTTTTATCAAGGAACATTTGGCAACTCTCGAATTTTCACACGGCGTTCTTCCTTAGCCCGGCAGAATTAGACGGAAATCGTGGTAGAGCAATTAGAGCATGGTTTAATACAGTCTATATTGGACTTTTTTCAAACTTAATGTCACTGCAAGCATGATCGATTCAAAAAGGAATGGATTTCCCAAAAATGGGATAATACCAATGACATAAGCCCTATCAACGCTATCAACAGATAGAATAACCTGTCGAATAATTGATACCTTTTCAAGACGCGAGTCTGAAGTAGTTTGCACGTGGGTCACATACTAAGATGTCGTAGGTTTCCGGCTTGACGCGTCCCAGGCATCAAGTCCACTCATCTCAATATTTGTCTTTATGTTGCCGATCGACAACCAGCAATAATCATTTCAATAGGTTTAGAGGCGAATGTCGCCAACAGGTCCCCTATCCATCCCAAAATAGGGAAGGTTTAACACCTTGAGTAATCATTCAGTATTTTCTCCCGAAATAAAGTCAAAATCTTCGATTTATCAGGGAGTGACAAAGGGCAAGAATTCTACATTTTATCCGGGAACAAGATATCCCCGGAACTTTTTCAGTAGCTTTTTCAAGTGTGAATAAATGTTCGCTTGGATGCAACGTTTATCCGCAGTATCTTCCCGAGAAAGTAGATTTTAGTCGCAAGAGCAAAATTTTGGATGGCTGTAGGTAGAAATTCACCTGTTACCCCCTAAATGTTTTAGTTCTACTAGTTTTTGGTGAATTTTGATGCATTTTATTTTTATGAGTTCTTTTCTCCCTTACAGCAGATTTTGCCTCTTTAAACGACTTTTACCCCTTCTACAGATCTGGCTGAAATCCGTCGTTTCCTTGACAAAAGAACATAACTCTTTACAACGGTTCCAAACTTGACACAAACAATTCAATTTCCTTTGAGAATTTAATTCAAAATATAATAATTTTTGCGTATAATCGGAAATAAAGTCTGTGAAATTTTCACCTAAAAATGTCCAATATTTCCCTAGAGTAACTTGGTAGAGAGAGTATCGCCATGTGGCTATGGCATTCGATTGACTCTTCCATCTTGAGCTTCATGGAACTCTTAGAACCCAAACCCGGCGGACGCTGTAAGTAAATGTAAATACGAAATTGCTTAAAATGGAGTTTTATTTGAATATCGTAACGAGATATTCATTCAAATGCATCGTTAAAAGATTAACATGCCTTATTCGGTGGAGCGATTTACTCGAGTTAGGTTCCAACCTAAGAATACAACTATATCAACTCCGGTGTGTTGCACAGTATCACGCGCATTTGAAGGCGTTTTATGATGGTCCGACCGCGACCTGCCACTTATTCGGGGATGCCACTTTATTTGGGGACTCCAAAACTGAAAACACGGCATCACTGCTAATGTATTTGCTCCCTATCTTTGCATGGAGAGTTTGTCTTGATGTAGATGTGGACTCTCAGGATAGCGTGAGATATCCCCTCCATTTTTGCCTCAACTTGAGAGTTTTTTGAGCTTGGAAGTTGATTTCAGAGAAAACCAGTGGCACCATCGTGTTTCTCGCGAACTTTTACACAAGATTCAACAGTCAAATCGCAAATACCCCACACATGCAACATCTCCATTCTCAATCCTTCCGAAAGTCAACGGGCTGTCGATTCGGCACCGCTCGGCGAGGGAGGCGAGGGGTGTCCGATGGTCAAAGCGGAGACGAAAGGGGCGGCGGGGGGTGAGTGATGTGCGTGCGACTGGATATGAGTCTTGGTGGATTTACGGCCGAATTATACATTAGCCAGCTCAATTGACGCGCCTGGAAATCCGCGGTCAGTGCCGCGCCGGCCAAAACCGCGTAACTCCAATAACCGTACCGCTACGGATCCGTGTTTTTTTCGCTCGGTGCCCACCGGAGAACCGCGCCATATTGAAATGTCTTCCTCGAGCACCTTTTTATTTCCAGCAACGAGCGCCACGGGAACACCGCTCGAGTGCGTAAATTACGGGTGCACACCCCCCCACCCCCACTCCACAACCATGGGCCCCCTCCGCACCCGCCCCTGACATGGGTGCCGAATGCTCGCTTTTTCGATCGCTTCCGTTAATTTTAATAGGCGTCTTAACTGTTGGCACTGGACATAAAGCGGGAGGAAAAAATGGACCGCGTTAAACGAAAAGGAACCAAGCCACATCAGCTATTGCCAAATGTAATCGGGCAATTTAATTTTTTACATGAAAACGGTTGTGCGGATTTTTGTGTAAATTTCAGTAAATTTTCTCCATAATACAAAGTAAATTCCTTGAAATTTTTGAAGGAATCTGCGTAGACGTTCTCTCGTAAAAAATGAAATCTCCCTGTTAAATTTGGTAATGGAGATGTTGCATGTGTGAGGGATTTGCGAGTTGACCATTGATTCTTATGTAAAAGTCCGCGAGAAACACGATGGTGCCACTGGTTTTCTCTGAAATCATCTCCCAAGCTCAAAAAAAGCTCTCAAAGTGAGGCCAAAATGGAGGGGATATCCCACGCTGTCCTGAGAGTCCACCTCTACATACAAACTCTCTATACATAGATTGGGAGTTCAAATACATTGAAAGGGTTGTCACTTTATTTGGGGACTCTAAAACTGAAAACACGGCAACCCTGTCAATGTATTTGCTCCCTATCTTTGCATGGAGAGTTTGTTTTGATGTAGAGGTGGACTCCCAGGGTAGGGTGGGATATTCCCTCCATTTTGGCCTCACTTTGAGAGCTTTTTTTAAGCTTGGGAGATGATTTCAGAGAAAACCAGTGGCACCGTCGTGTTTCTCGCGAACTTTTATATAATAATCAATGGTCAAATCGCAAATCCCTCAGACATGCAACATCTCTATAGCTGATGTGGCTTGGTTCCTTTCTGTCCAAATAATTAGGTTAATCCAAATTGCAAGATTTTACAAATTGCGCTAACGTGCATATGAGCAGCTTTTGGAAAAAAGAAAATACTTTTCTTGATATAGCAGATGTCCAGTAGAGAGTAAATAATAGAACTCTACATTCATGGTCCTCTAGAGGAAAAAGGGCCTTGGCCAACGGATGCATAATAACGGCGCAGCAATTGATTTTTTCGGAGTTCGGTAAAAAAACTAGCTTTTATCGTGGCATAAGACACATACATACAGTAGCCTATAGGCAAATTTGCGTGTAATTTGCTCACTTTTCGTTGCTTCTCTGACGTAAGAGTATTTCTAAAGTTCCACGTCAGCCCTAAAACACATGAAATCAAATGGATAATACCGCCGTGCTAAGGAAGAACGCCGTATGAACATTGGAGAATTGCCAAATTTCCTTCGGTAAAATGTTTATTTTTAAGAAAAGTTATGAATATTTTTCCTTGAAATTTTCAGGAGCCTTATATGAAATTGCGAACAAATTTATCTGAAAAATTGGAAGGAAAATTTTCATAAGTTTACCAGAAAATTCGTGTTTTATCATAAGAAATTTGGCAACACTTGAAGGTTCATACGGCGTTTTTCCTCAGTACGGCAGAATAGGGCCCGACTCAAGAAGCAGCTACACTCTCAAACGTATGAGGAGCGACGAGGGACGCGTGATGCTAAAATAAGACGAGGAAAATTTCACTGTAATTTGTGCATCTCGTAATCTGAATCCGAGAAAAAAGAATTTTAACAAATTTTCGAAATGAAATTCCTTTGACCACAATATTCAAGCCACAATAACTTCGGTTTGGTTTGACATTATGTCCTTTCACGAACTAACTTTCAGAATTGCATGGATGTTTTACAATAATATGCATGCGCGTCTGTCCAAACTTTGTCTAATGCATGCGCTATAAACAATGCTCCAGCTTAAAGCATCCAACAGTCTTTTAGTAAGAGTACAATTTGCGAGTTATTTCCTAAAAATTTAGGGGATGGAGGTCATGCCAATCTCACATCAATCAGAGGAGGGCCTGAGAGGTTGCCTAAGGGGTCACTTACATCGAGGGAGGGTGGTTAAAAAGTTAATCAATATGCCTTGCCTAAAATTGATCGTATTCGATAACGGTTTGACGTTTCGTTTGGTTCAAAACGATAGCACATAACCTCAAACAAAAATTTGAGGTCCCAAGTTACGAAAGCCATAATTAAGAGAAATACGTAACTATTTTACTTCCCACTGCAATATAAGTGCTCGTTAGAATAAAAAATCAATTTAAAAAAACTCGATCCCCGGATTACTCGATTGACTTTTGAGGCTACGTCTATATGTTGAACCAATAGATATCGATACAATCTAACCTGTTCGATGTATCGAGTACGATCCGCAGGTAACTTTACCTCACCCCGAGTCCGAGCAGAATGAGCGGAAAAATTTGTCGAGGATTAAACCGGACAACGTTGCCGGTGAGTAGAGCGGCACACGTGCTTACCCCGAGCACATCCCTTAATACATATTTTGTCTTTATGAATACCTTTTTGTGGATTCCGGTCCGGTCGGGGTCGCCCAGGGGGCGACGGAAGGGGAGGGCGTCAGGGGTGATATTTTAATGCGCTCTCGGCCGCATGCCGCCCCCCTTCCCCCGCGACCCCACCCTCCTCGTCTGGGAGTCCATTTGCAGTGCCAAAACCCCAAAGAGCCCCTCCGCGCAAACATTCGCCGCGAACAAAAATACTTTTTCATGAGCCGGAATTGCTCTCAAGACAAGGGGAGCAAAACGCCCCGGACGCCAGTCGGAAGGCTCACCTGCACCCCCTGCCCCCGCCGCTCGTTCACCCCCGCCACCTCCCCCGCGTCCGGCCTCAACGTGCCCGGCTAACGAGTAACCAATTTAGTTTGCTTTATTGCCGCGAAAATTTCTGCCAAGCTCGTAGTTTCGCGAAATAACTTGTCCGGCGAGCTCCGGCTCTAATTGGACCGCATTCAGCGGAAATGAAGCAACTAACATTTTCGGAGCTGAATCGCGCTGATGCGTGCGCGGATGTAAGCGCGGATAACGCGACGCTCCCACTTAAGAATTCGCAGATCGAAAGTAAGATTAAAGTGTCGTTGTGACAAAGAACGTAATGGAGAGCCTGGTCGTAGAATATAATGGACTGTAGAATTTGTCTGTATAAGAGTGTAAAAATGAAACTTATTCAAAGCTAATCAGGGGTTTGCCTCTTCTTTTTTTATGGTTTTCTAGAATTGTCACAAGTGTCGAAAGTCAAAAGGGTGAAAAGTCAGGGTGTCGAAAGTCACAAGTGTTGAAAGTCACAAGTGTCGAAAGTGTCGAATGCCAAAAGTATCGAAAGTCACAAGTGTCGAAAGTCACAGGTGTCGAAAGTCATAGTACTACAGGTGCCGGAAGTTACAAGGGTCGAAAGTCACAATTTTCGAAAGTCAGGAAAGTCACAAGTGTCGAAAGTCATAAAAACACAAAATGCTGGTTACTTTTCTTATTGTGTACGTCGTCAGCAAGGACCAGCTTAAAGTTTGAGGCCACTCAATTCATTTTTTTTTTTTTGGTCTCGCAGATTATTTTTTCATTTTTTCCTCCGAATAAACGTGGAGTACTTTGCCTCAACATTCAAAGTCACACGACCCTCTATGAAATTTCGAGGGTGTAATAACGCGGAAGGTTTAAAGTGAGGACAAAAGCTCTATCCAGCTACTCGCCGAATTTTCGAAGTTCATCCTGGGAGCAGCGACCTCAGAGGCAGAATTTTCCAATATTCCCAAGAACTAATGACGCGGATCATCTATCGCTTCGCAACGCGTTTGGAAGGCGCGCTCTCCGCGTACAGTGGTTTGTTGACGTGCTACGTGTCGGCGAGAGGCCACTTGGCGCCACCATCTTTGCCCAAAAATCTATCTTTGATTCATTCAAGATTTTTTTTAGTTTTTACTTCCGAAGACTGTATTTTGCATCGTAAGGAGAGGCTCAAATGAAAATTGAACATTACCCACACCACTATCACAAGTATTCAGCACGGATCGAAAAGGACTCCGTTGGGACGTTTTGAGTAATTCGTCAGGCAAAAAAATCACCCGAAGTTCAACGGAACACCGGAAAAAAGGTGAAGTTGATTGAACATTCTTGATGTAAAAAAGTGTGCGAGAACTTTTAAATGCTGCATTCCCCGCCACAGCAGTTAGTTTTACATCTTTGCATTGTAAAGGTAACTGCTGTGGCGCGTACCTAATTCAGCGTTTGGTCTCTCGCACTTTTTTACATCCAGAATGTTGAATCAATTTCCCTCTTCTTTCGGTGAAAATAGTATAGTGATCAAAAACCAACAAGAAGATAAAGGATCTTTTCTGTCCATAAAGGAATTTTCGATCCTCGACGGTTAAAGCCTACCGCCATTTTCGGAATTCTGGCCCTACATTAGTAACAAAACTGTTCCAGAAGAACCTTTTAAAAAAACGTAAAAAGACGACGGTCAAGAAAACTGTCACAATTTTCGTTCAACGAACCACAAATAGGTATTTTTGTGTAAAAGTCATAATTTATGAAATTTGAGTACCAAAAGTGCACTGGAAAAAAAATACACATTGGATCTATAGTCCAGACTCTTAAAAACATCGACAAGAAAAAATACTCTTGATTCAATCAGTTTTATGCTTAGATCAAGAACCAAGCCTCTTATTTTGAGCGGATTTCCTTTTGATTTAAGCTTAAATCTGATTGAATCAAGAGTCCTTTTTCTTGTCAATGTTTTCAAGAGTCTGGACTCTAGATCCAATGTGTTTTTATCCAGTGTGTTTAACATGTTTCATAAGGTCCATTGAAGTTCTTCAGCCCCTATAATTTGAAAAAAATTATTGAAAATAATAGTTGTCTCTTTCAAAGACCTGTAAAGGCCTAGATACACACGACAATCAATCGCCGCGAGTGTAAGACGGAAGCCAATGGAGAGCCTTTTTTTCGATCCATCGACGTCGATATATCGAGATCAAGACTCTCCATTGGCTTTCGTCTTCCACTTGCTGCGATTAATCACCGTGTGTATTCATGCCTTTAGCGTAAATTTTACATCGAAAAATAAAAAAAGGTCATTCAAACATAATATTTAATAATTCTTCTTTTTATTGTTCAAGGAGATCTGAAAACCCTTCCTCTTCCAATGCTATCGTAGATTCGAGGCCATACCTACTTTTCTAATCGTAGTTACAATGCCATTCCTTCGTTGGTTACAATTACTTCGGTCCCGGTTACAATGAAACACTTGGGATTGACGTATTGCTACCGGAGTGAACTATTTGTTACCACGAAAGTACCATTGAAAGTACCACTACAAAAGTAAGTTCGACCTCAAATCCATCAAGTACGACTTACGAGCATTTTAAGGGAAACGATTCTCTCTCTCCGTGCTAAAGCGTCTCTCTTTGTGTCGAAATCGTGTACGAGCTCCATTCGCAAGAGCCTCATGTGCGACCCCCCCCCCCCCCCCCNTCTCCGCATTTTGGGTGTGTTGTCGGATGTGGAAACGCTCTCACAAGCCTTCCTTTAATGTACCGAAATCGAGAGTCTATTCCCTTTTACTGTCTAACGCGGCGACGATGGTTCCTCTCAACATAATGACTGTGTCTACAGCGTTATTTTGATCATTCATCGAACTTGATACTCCGAGCGGCGAAAATGATGGAACGTTAGCGCGTACGACGGCTCTCTATTCCAATTTTTCGATGGATTCGCGCGGCATCCTACAAATCGGCGTTTTCAATAGGCCTCGATTATTTTCAATCGATGCGGAGGAGGTTATGAAATTGACGTATTCTTGCCAAAAGGAACTATGTCTCACGCAAACCCTATGCACATGGGTCCTTTTAGCATAAATACGTCCAAATGGGGTTTCTAGCTGGTTTTGCGTGGGATCGTCCGAACCAGAGTCGCAAAATGTTCATTTTTACTAACGGAATTTCATGAAGTTTCGTAGAATTTATTCTCGCTAAAACGAAGCTCTAAAAACTTTTTTTGAATTTTAGGAGATGAATTCTGCAATCCATAAAAATAACTGATAATTCGATATGAAGATGAGAGGTTCAAATTGTATTTTTTTACGAGGATTTTAAAATATTTTTTTCGCTAAGTATTTCAGAAAAGCGCAATGAACTCTCATTCATATACGATTTGATGAAATGTCGCGAGTATGCTCTATTTTTATAATATTTGACTTATATCTCGCCAAATTTTTACTTTTATCCATGAACGTACACGAATTTATTATGTAAAAAGTGTGGACATTAATTTCACAATAATGTCATTAAGAAACTTATCATTCAATAAATAAGCACCCAAAAGCTTTTCTGAAAAAGGAACGAAATCACCAATTACATCAATATCACCAAAACTAGCGTACAACTCCCATTCTTAAAGAGCCCTCCGAATTTTCTGCGAGCGTCATGAATAAGTGCCGGCAGATTGATCGAGGACCATTAGTTGGGGTCAAAGTTTTCATAATAAAATCAGAGCCTTTCCGTTTGTGAGATATTTGGGGTTCCTCTAGAGTTAATATTTACCATCCTCATCTCTCTCTTGCTTTGCTGAGAAGCTCGGATTGTTCAATTTTCTTTATTACATCGTTTCATGCCGTTAATGTTCATATTACGGTTTGGTCGCGCAAATGGGCCTCGAGGCCAGGCAGTTATCTTCAGGCCCTTTCCTCAACAGCGGAACAGCAACGCAGCTATGTCGATCGTTTAATCATTATCGAATGACTTTACTCGATAAATATCATTGTTTAGATAGGGATTTGTCAATATCGAGGTCATTTGGTAACCATTCAACAATCGACCTAGGCGATTGACTTCTTGACCTCCTGTTTGCCAGTTCAAGCTCCAATCCTTCTCGCATTCGCAGAGAATAGTACGTAACCTAATTTGAAGCGACGGTATGTCATAACCGATTCTCGATACTTTGCAAGAATGTTTTTCCTCCATATTTAAAGGTGTGTAAAAAAATCAATTTTAGGTGAAGCAAGCTTCTTAACTTCGGCTAAAGCTGCCAGCACTATTTTGAAACCTTAACTTGCCTCACACATCTATTTATAAAGAACAGTATTAAATATTCTTTTATACATTTTAAATTTAATGCCTGCCACATCAGGCATAGAAAATTAAAGATAATTCTTTAAACCTATGATTGAATCTTGGCTTATTAATGTTTCATTCTACATGTCTACACAAAAGGCACAAAATTGCCGGATAGCAATGAAACTTTAAGTCCTCCAGCGGCAACAAAAAATAAATAAATAAATCCAGCTGATCGCAACTTACTCTAGCATACTAGAGAGAGAGTTTCCCACCGAAATCCCAAAATTCAATTTCTAATCAGCCTTATAAAAATTGCCCTGCTGAAATAATTACCTCCGTGGACTAAAATTCCTTTTATCGCGGCGCATCTCATGTATTATTAGTACTGGCGGCCTTTAACATAATTTGTTGTGGGATAAATTTGTAGAAATTACGCACAAAACATAGATCACTTGGATCTAGAGCCCGTTTTAGATAACTTTTCCGTTTCGCTGTATGCGCAGACTGCGGAATCTCGTACTGCTTCTGGCTCTATTTTTGCACAGAGAATGATTTCTGGCCTACTTCCAAAATTGAAGGCGAAATCTCACAATGGACCACTAGACAAGGTATGAATTTAAGCAATCTGATGCATGTTTCTTAATCAGAATTTTACGTAGAACACGATTCGCACAACGAAAACTAATGAAACCAACTCCTATTGAAGATATTAACGTTTTTATTTCATTGGTCACGAGGAATTTGAACTGCCCGCTGACAAGAAACTCAAAGCTCTACGCGAGTCAAATCGCGCACTATACAACGGTTTCAGCAAGCTTCTCAAACGAGCAATGTTCATTTCCCACCATGCGTTGATCAAACCATAAGCAATTTTCTACAGCTGAGCCAAAGCGTCAAAATTGAGGTTGCCAGATTTTTAAATCGCAGATACTGTCATGATAACGTTTAGCGCGCGATGCGAATCACGTAGATCATTGAGTTTTCATGAGCGGGTGGTTTGAATTTACGCATCAAGAATCATTAAATATCTTCGTAAGGAGTTGATTTCGGTAATTTTCGTTGTGCGCATCGTGTTTTACGTGAAATTTTGGTTAAGAAACATGTATCAGAATGCTGAAATTCGCTTTTTGTCTAGTGGTCCATTCAGTTTTTTGACCAAACTCAACAAAGATTGCTCCACCAGAAATTTTACGCCTGTTTAATGTACTCAGTCGATTCTGAGACACAAATTGTCGTTTCTCTCACAAAAGAACGTGCTTAAATTTCAACGTTACCAAATTCTCTCTCGCAAATTGCATTTTTACGAGAAGAATCTTAGGCTTTCATAACTGAAAATTTTTCTAATTTTTCTTTTGAGCTTTAGCTAAAATAAAAACAAATTCTAACTAAAAAAGATCCGGTACATTCTTGTAAAAAATTAAATTGGCCGAGTCAATTTTGCATCCTTGGGATGCAAAATGGCTCCTAGTTTCATCTGTAGATGTTCTTCATCCTTGAACTGTGCCTGCATTTGTGGTAAAAGTTAATTCTGTTCCTGGCCGGTTAAATCAGTTAAATTTTACAATTAACAGTTTGGGTGTGTAATTTGGGAAATGTTCAGAAGTTTGTGGAGTTAATCATAGATTTATACCTATTATGGTTGAAGTGGTTTAAATAAAGGGTCATCAGTTCGGGCAACGAGGAAATCTATGTGTGGCACACTTGGATTGCATTTTGCAAAAAGGAACCACTAGCACTGCAATGTTGCTAAGATTGTGCAACTTCTTTTGTCTTGGAGAAAAAACCTGATTATCCATTAATAGTTTCTATTTTACTCGCTAAAAACTGTAAATTTAAGACAAAAATTACCATCTAAATTTCATTGTTTTTCACGATTTCCGCAATTTTATTGCAAAAGATGAAGTTGCACGATCTTAGCATCATTGCAATGCTAGTGGCTCCTTTTTGCAAAATGCAATCCACTCAATAGTGTAAAATTGTTGTTTTTCCAACTCGGCAACGGCTGAATCGAAGGGCCAAAGCTGAGGAAAATGGCGAAAAAAATGGACTGTGAAACTGTTAATACCCCGGGCGAGGTCCCCTCGACGAAGTCAAGACGAGCGGAGCAAACGAGCGCCCAGCGAAAAAATCCCGCCCCAAACGCCGAACGAGCCCCCCTCTCCCTCCCTCCCCGCGATGGTCTCAAATATAAATTGGCATCGATAAATCTTTTGAAATAGGCAAAAACTACTGGGTCCCCTCTCGACGAGGTTGTCTCGTCGTGCTGGGAATCCGTTGTGTCCTGCGCAAGTCGACACAATGTTCGTCCATCAACTTTGGATGCTCGCAGTTAATAACCTGAATCTTTTTGTGGTGGTAGGGGCCGATCAGGTACACTGGAAAAAAAAGTCTCGTGGATCCAAAGTTCAGACTCTTAAAAAATTCGACAAGAAAAAATACTCTTTGATTCGATCGGATATTTTCTTGAATAAAAAGGAAATCCTGCGCAAGTCGACGCATTGTTCATCCATCAACTTTGGATGCTTATAGTTAACAGCCTGAATCTTTTTGTGGTGGTAGAGGCCGTTCAGGTACACTGGAAAAAAAGTCTCTTGGATCCAAAATTCAGACTCGTAAAAAATTCGACGAGAAAAAATACTCTTTGATTCAATCGGATATTTGCTTGAACAAAAAGGAAATCCGCTTAAATTAAGAGGCTGGGCTCTGGATTCAAGGAAAAATCAGATTTGAATCAAGAGCAAATCAAAATTTTTAGCAGGGCAATTTTGTCAAGTTGGTTGACAATCGAATTTTGAGATTTCAATGATGGAGTCCCTCCTCAGAGTTTGAAGTGGAAGTTTCGATCGGCTGAATTCATTTATTTTCTTTTTTTTTTTAGCCAATGGAGAAACCGATACAATTGGTAAGCACCGCACTAGTGACATGAAATGAACTCGTTCTGAAATTTGAATAGTGAAAACAGCTTTGAAACAGGACCTGGAGTTGAACGATTAGAATTATTCCCAACTTGTCTTATCGAAATGCGACGGAGGAGTTAACAAACTTAAAAATCGAGCGTATTTACCTGAGGTCTCTACTGTCGTGCTAAGGGAGAACGCCGTATGAACAATCGAGAATCGCCGAATTTCTCTGGATAAAGTATGTATCTTATGGAAAATGCATATTTTCCCTGGAAATTTTTAAGTGTTTAGATTAAATTGCTAACAAAATTGTCTGAAAAATTTGAGGACAAATATTCACCATTTTCTAACTAAATTTGCCTTTTATAGATGGAAATATGGCAACGTCTGAAGGCTCATACGGCGTTCTTCCCTAGCACGGCAGTCTAGGTGGCCGAGTTAAATGAGAGACACTGTTGACTCGCCTCCCAAATTATTCAACTCCGTTTTGAATTCCCTCAAGCTCCCCCACCGTTTCAAGTAAAAGCTGGAAATCTCGGCTGTAAACAGTTGCTGCCGCCATTCCGTAAACAGTTGCTTTCCATAGAGATACCGATGAAATATTCCGACCAATATTGCTAATGAAAGTTCAGGAACCTTTATCTCAAATTCCCACGTTTTAGAGTACCAACAATATGACATCCCCCAAATAGAAATTAAAGAATATTTTCTCCAGAATTTTAATTTATCTTTGCCCGACTTAAAATATTCGGTACAAGTTCTAATTTTCTCCGATTGAATATTTATTCATGGAATTTTTGTGGAAAGCTACGGAATTTTGTACATGAAATTTCTGGATATTTTAGATCAAATATCAAAAATCATTCTTTGAAAAATTAGGTGGCAAATTGTTATTTTCTCTGAAAATTCATAATTTGTCGAGTACGGAAAAAATCAAATTGCTGATGTAACAATTAAATTGCTAAAAAAAGTGACTGCAATGTTTCAATGTAGATTTTACAACAAATAAATGCTTCTTTAACCACCCCCTTGGTTAAAGTAGCTTGCAATAGGGGTTAAAGTAGCATTTTCTTTTTGTAAAATCTACGTTGAAACATTGCAGTCACTTTTTTTTAGCACTTTAATTGTTAAAACAGCAATTAGATTTTTTCCGTGAGGGAAAATTGGCAACGGCTGAATGCTCATATTACGTTCTTCCTCACCATGACAGCACTAGTGGCATCACTCACATCTCACGGCCAAACCAGGAATGTAATTTTTTCAGTCATTAGAGGCGAGAAAAATCGAAGGCGCTATGATACGACTATTCGTACTCAAGGAATGTCCGTGTTGCATACACACGAGATTGCAGGCGCTCTACTTTTCTTGATCATAACAAGCAGCAGAATGTATCTACGCTCAAGAAATTTTCGTGTTGTCATAATACAGCCGCGCTGACCATAACGAACATGGAGCTTGGATGAGCCCTGCAATTTCGCTGCAGCGTTGCCAAATTTGACTTCCGGAGCTGATTTTGAAAAATATAGTACGGAAGTGACATTCTCAATCTTTATTGTGCGAAAGTGTTCCTCGGTTGAACTTTCTCTGCGTCTATTCAGTGTTGCACACTCTGCATTCTCTGCGTTCTCATGGTCCCAAAAATTTGGCTCTTCAGAAATTTTTGCATCCATGTCGTCATTCGCAGGGTTCAAAATCAAGGTTGATAAGTTTATTTAGGAGGATCATATTTTTAGAGTCGTGTTGACGCCCGAATATTTTTTTCCCTTTTTTTCTGTAAATCAAGTTGACTGGGATCGGTGATCGTGCGAGTCATAATATTTTCATCTTGCAAGCTCTGTATCGAGGTTGTGACGCGACAGGGAAATTTAAAATCAATGATTTTGAAACTTGTTTGGCGTGACTTTGCAACAGTTTTCATGAAAACTGTCAGAGATAGTTTGACCATGCCATCTCGGACGCCCAGCACAGGATCCTGGAGCTCCCTAGGACAGAGTGCTAAGTTCGAAACGATTAAGACACTTGGACCGTGCTAAGCAGAAAGGAACCAAGCCACATCACCTATTGCCAAATTTAAATGGGCATTTTAATTGTTTGCACAAAAACGGTTGTGCGGATTTTTATGCAACTTTCAGTGAATTTCCTGCAAAATACAAAGCAAATTCCTCAAAATTTTCAAAGGAATCCGCACAAGCGTTCTTTTGTAAAGAATTAAATTGCCCAGTTTTTTGCAATAGCTGATGTGGCTTTTCACTTTCTGCTGAACGCGGTCCGTTTAAAAATGAGATGATTTGGGTCATAATGTTCATGAACCTAAGACCTACGCGCAAGGAAAGCCTTTGTTTCGCAGTCGTTCAGGGTAAGGAAACTCGCACATTCCGCGAGTTCAATTTAAAGTGATATGGGTACCCACTTGACGTTCAAATGCAACTGCAAGGTGTGAACAAGAAAAATTGGAGCAGTTTGCGTGAAATTCCACATGCATAATATTGATATTGCCGTGTGCTATGTCGTCGGAAAACACTCTCCAACAACTGAATTGTTGCCTGAATATGTGCTCAACAAGTTGTTTCATGCAGAAAAAAGCAGCATCTTTGAATACCTCGAGGATCTTGAGATTCAGAAACCGCTGAAACAAATATTCACTTATTTTAAGGGGGTATCCTTCAAAACGGGAACGTCCCGTAAAGGGATGGCGGCAGGGCGTTGACGAAGAGATGTTGCGGTGTCAGTTGTCCGATATCCTCCGGGAATATAGGCATGTGTGGCGTGGGGGCAGATACATTGTATACAAGATAAATCGTATACTCCCGTCGAAATCAGATAAATCATATACAGATGGATGGTGAGAGGATAATTCATATAATTTGCCAGTTTGTCAAACTGTTGGGCGATCGCGAAATTCACTCTACGATTTCTGATCATTCATAATTTCATAGCCCTTCTTTCTCACAAATAATGTAAGGAATTTTTTTTACCCAATACCACCAATAATTCTCATTTGGATTATTAATTATTTCTGCACTAATATTTCCAAAGACATATATTTCACATCTAGATAAGGTGGATTGCCAATTATCGATACTATCCACAGACTGTCCAGCTTTTTGGGGTAACGTAACCAGTCTGTTGGCTTAAATTTTAAGCGTCTTTGAGAAGAACTTAGTTCATTCTGACATTGTTGAGTCCATATAAAATTTTAAAAATTCTAGTGAAGAACTGTGTGCAGCCCGTTTAGGAGTCCCCAATATTTTGTGTCAATCTGTGTGGCAGTGACTGTTCGTCTGTCCTGATTAGGACGGAGGCCAATTTTTAATAATTTTAAATAAGTTAAAGATACAGTCCTACAATTTCAGTAGTGTCTTGCCAGTGGGTCAGCTCTTTTAGTATTTGTGTCTCCAGATATCCATCGAAGTTCATCCATGTGGAGCTCCTGTACCGAAGTGTCTTGCGTCCCCGTCCTTGACTTCATTCGTATCTGTTTTTTCCGAGTCACTTGAACAGCTTACTCTTATTTTCATTTAAAATCTTCCAAAAGGTCTGATGTTTGAAGTTTACTTATCATAATTTAGTCAGGCCAATTTGTTCATCCTGCATGAATCATCTTGTTACGTCTCATTCCTCTCAATACGTGTGAGGACCCCACTAACTCCAGTTGAGAAATCAAGAGATAACGGGAGTATAAGGAGTCTCCGACAAGGAAGCTTAGCCACTGAAAGTTTCTTGATAACCCAGCATTTGGATAAATGATAACAGCAAGTCAAACCGCAGGTTTGCTTGGTTTCAAGAAACCTTATTGGCAGCCTCTAAAACAAGCCACTAATTAGTGGCAATGGCTCCAAATCCTTGGTAACTAACATCATCACTCTGTCTTTGAGCAGAGGTAAGTGAAATTATCGTAACATCTTATGTCGTTAATGACTCTTGTAACTTATGTGGCAGCTGACAATGGAAGTAGAGAAAAATAGTCTCATATTTGAGGTTTTACATTTTCTGCTATCGCTGTCCAAATTACCAGAGACCTGAGTTGTTGGTGAGACCCACAGCTCAGCAAAACTTCGGCCTCTGCCTCCTAAAATTTTTCCTTTTCTTCATTGGGCCTTATTTGTACACTTCAGTACCTACCCTGAAAAGCCGCTTTCTGCTGACTTCAACTGGTCAAGGGCATGGAGAAAGGCAACAAAATACGTGATAGAAAGATAACTTCAGCGGCCTCGTCATATCGTTGGGTTGGTTCTACTTATCTTTTGTGAACATTAAAAAAAGTCGCTTGGTACCAAACGTCAAAATAATCAACGACTCTCGGGCCATCCTAGTCACCTTATAGGCTACTAATCCCTAATTTATGATCACCATCTCTTCTTCCTTGAGGGTCCGAGGGTGAGATGTGTTTCAGATATTCTCAAGAATATCGACATTTCAAATAATAAATGTCAAATTCTGCTATCTATATTGCCCTTTTGCCTTTTCCGAAATGAGGTTAGTTTATAGTTTAAATTGTTGGTAGATTGCTAACAAATCATAACAAGAGTACAGTTTGATGTTCGGTACCCACCAACCAACAATTTGATGCTAGTATGCAATTTACCCATCGGACACCCAGTATATGAATTACCGTGTATGCGATTTATACTAACTCGTGTGGCGTTTGGGTGTCGCAGAACGCCAGAGTGCGTCGTAGGAGCGACTTTATATAATATTCTCCAAAACTATCTTCACTCGGGCATTCTCCTGTCGCGGCGCTAGGGGGAGTGTCCCCTGTCCCCCCCTCCCCTATAACTCTGAATTTGAGCAGCTTCTTTTTTCTGAAACACTCAGTATTTTTCCTTGGACATCAGTAGATTTTGTCTTTCTTTTGCGTGTTGAATAAAACACACCTTTTAAAACAAAATGCAGAATACTTTCTATAAGAACTGTAACTGATGAGCTATTATTTTTTTGTTTCAGATGAGCATCCGGCCGCAATGCAGCACGGTAATAGGAGTGCCGGCAGCACGAACCTTTCTCTCCAATGTCTTTTGTACAGTATAGCAGTGATTATGACCAATAAACTTGTTAACAGATGAAGCTAAGACATTCCACCCCTCTTTGTTATTACCTGTTTTGTAAATACCTGTAAGTATGTTACAAAGTCCATCCTCAGATGACCTGTGAGAAAGAGTTTTTTTGTCCGTCAAGTGCAAGATCTCCTCAACTTAATTTTCATTACCCAAAAATTATTGTTAGTCAGATTTATTTCTCTCTCTCTGTCGCTTATTTTTTTAACTAGGATTTGTTTGAAAAGTGAATGAAGATAGTACAATGTTTGACTCAAAATCGTAATTAAATAGGAATACAGCTTCGTTCACTCGGTCATCAAAAACCGGTGACAAACCCGAGAAATGAGGTATTCTTCCCGAGACTCATCAAATAAGCTTGTCAAATACTTAAAATTTTAAAATAATGTGTAATCTTTCAAATTATGTTCTTCATCATGCCATCGCAGAAAAGCAGGGCTCGATCTTGGATTTCGGTCTTTTTTTTCGAACGTCGGATCAAAAAGCAGTTTTATTTGCTTTGTTTTGAAATTTCCGTTCAAAGAGATATACTTTTACTATACAGTCAGAAATTTTTGAGCACTTGTCATTTTTTGTGAAAAATATTGACAAACAAATTCCATGTAAAAATACTTGGATCTGAATCGCTTGTCGCAAAATATACTCATTTTCGAAAAATGCGAAACGAAAAATCCAGGATACGAAAAAAAACTTGGTTCAGAAGAAATTTTTCCGTCAGAGAAAATTGTTTTGGCGTACCTATATTTTTTAGTTCTCAAAAAGAACCCCTAAGCCAAGAATGCGAATTTTTCTGGTCCTTCAATGGAGCAAAATGAACGCTCTTAAATTTCGGAATTTTTCCCCCATTTGGAACCCATTATTTCAATGTATATTGAAAGAAAAATGGAGCACAAATGAATGATGTTCATGACTCAAAAACATTCCGCAATTAAATCAAATTTTCACACATTCTGAGATTGGAAATTTTTAAGGCAAGACATTCATTTAGACCATATCCAATGACGATCCATTGCATTCAGGTATTGCTCGACTCCAGAGTGAAGTTTGTCATCCATTCTTTCTCAGGCATTCTTCCAGAGATCGCAGGCATTTTTACTTTCTCGCTCCCCCTGGGGTAGAGAGGAATAAGTATTGTCATACTCCAAGAAAAAAAAAAGAAGTTGAAATTTCATCATTTCTAGACGTTTTAAGGTCCCAGTAGTCAAAATAACCATACTTGAAAAAATGTGTGTCCGTCCGTCAGATGTCCCCCAAATCTGTGTACAGCGATATCTCAGAATCTATCTGTTCGATTTCATTCAAAATTGGCACAGAACACCATATCTATGGTCTCCTTATGCACGTCAAACGATTTTGGGGTACGCTAGAATTTGGGGGGCTAGGGTCAAATTGGGTTAAAGGCCCATTTTTTTCCCCCTTGGAGCCCATTTTTTCAATGTATAATGCAAGAAAAATGGAAAACGAATGAATGATGTGCATGACTCAAAAACGTTCCGCAATTGAATCGAATTTCCGTCCATTCCAAGATGGGGAATTGTGAAAACAAGACATTCATCTAGACCATATCCAATGATGATCCACTGAACTCAGGTAGTGATCGACTCCATCGTCAGGTTCGTCATCCATTCTTTCGCAGGCATTCTCCCAGAGATCGCAGCGGGACGACAATGATATTATGATTTTCCGTTCCTTTATAAACGTGTAAACAGAAAAACTCTTTCGGCGGGTCTGAAGAATACTTTTCCCCCCTCCCCTTTTCCGTACTGTACAGTCAACGTTTTGTACTTGTTTAAAAATAAATTGTTAGCGAAGTTACTGGTGCGCGCTGGGCGTTCATTTTTGCCGGGGCGGCGAGGTCGGGATTTCGCAATTATTATCCGAACTAACGCTTTTGTCGAGGGAGGTGAGACTCGTTATCACAAAAAAAAAAAGAAAAAAAAAAAAAAAACGGAGTCGCCCGAAGAAAGTTCTGAAACAGGAAAAACCGGAGACTCCGGCTTTTGTCTCCTTATTTCGCCTCGCTATTCCGCGATCGGCGCTGGCTCCATCGTGACGTCCTCGAATACCCCGCCAATGACGTCATTAACACTCAGAAATGCTGTATCGTGTCAACACGGATGCAGTTAAAATGAAGCTCCTGCATCCTGTAATGGAGCACCCGCAAGATTGAAAAAAATCTGATCGAGGTGCGATTCCTGGTTTGAAAATTTCGGGAGAAGTAGGATAAAAGTATTGAATCCCTCCGAGCTCCCTTTCTTATCAGCGATGCAAAATTTCATGAAATCTTGTAAAATGAAAGGACAGGTGTCTTTTTTTGCCCTAATATCCAAAGTACTTGAAATATGTATGTACGTGGTAAATATTATTTTTTAACATCAATACAAGGTTTTGAAGTTGTATCGCATGATAGTGGTAGTCTGTGGTGGTCTGTGGTTTGGGTCTTCTTGTGTCTTTTTTGAAAGTTTCAAAAATTGCTCGAAAAGCGCAAAGTTTGCTGTTTTTTCACCTTTTGAATATGTTATATTCTAAGATATATTAATACAAAATATCATACACAAAGGAAAAACCAGCGCTCATAGTGAAATTACAGCAAAATCGTCGGAATATTAGCTAATTTTAGTTAGTTTTGCAGAGGCAATGTAAGACCCAATTTTGGGCATCTAATACCTACTATATCATGATTACTTCAACACAATTCGAAAAAACTGAGCCGCAGTCTTAAAATAATGATGTGAAAAATTACTATTTGCCACGCACAACCTCTTTTTTCGCGCTTTTACTATTTTCAATCATTTTCAGGACCATAAAAGGCGCTTATGGATACTTACCCCACTTGTCACGCAGGAAATTTCATGAAAGTGTTTGTAACTTTTGAACATTAATTCAGAATACCCTAAAACACTAAACATATTTAACAACTCGATTTTGAAATTTACTGAGTCCCAAATGTAAAATCTACCTTTCTAAATCCATTTAATTGAACCCGGAACAGCAACACAGAAGAAAACCACGACCTTGGACCTAAAAAAAAATACCTCTGACGAATTTATTAGTGAACCTGAATTTATCAAGTAACATTTATTATCAAATTCTTAATTTTCTTGAGATAATTTCGACGTGCGGGTATCAAAACGTAAAGTCTTAATAAATTATACATATGATTTCCAACAATTTTCGGATGGATGCTCACCATCCCATTTCGAACACTAAAATGTTAAGTTCCCAATAACTATTTTCTCCTGTGCGTATGAAAATCGTCAGAACCCTCGCAAGTTTCTTGTGAGGGTTGATCTTTGCGCCAAAAATACCTAACTACTTATAATTTAATTAAAAATTCTCAACCTACAAATAAACATCGTTAATTTTTAGATATATAGAGTAATTTCAACCAACTTTAATAGGCGAATATAAAATATATTAGATGTTTCTAATAAACAACTCTCTTCTGAAGCGTTCACAAAGGTGGTCTTGCAGTTTTCCATCTCCGTCGTTCGGGGGCCGAGATGGAAGCCGTTATTCACGCTAAACGCGGTAGTTCTTTTCACACTTTCGAATTCGCAGCTTTACATCCTGCAGAATCATAAAATAAACGACCTCAATTCCCGCGGCATCAACATTAAAACAATCAAAAATCAATTCACAAGGTTCCCTCCGTCTCTGAAATAATGGATCGCCAAGTTTCCCAAGTTCCATTTTTCACGATCAAAATGACTCAGCTGAAAATTAGCCCTCAAGTTTCTATCCACAAGTTGAGACGTTTCACAGTGTTGCCGGAGGAAAGAATCGGCAAAATATCAACGCGAGGGTGGTCCCTATATTTTAAAACCACATAACTCCAGTTATAACCTTTCGCACCTACGTGATTTTAGCGCATTGCCAATTTTTCCGGTCAACATGACTGCTTTGCACGGAAGTATTGACAGCTCAAGCACCGGTAACTTTGCTCCGACTCTTTTGTAAGTTTGTAAAAAATGTTCGCTCCAGTCTTGTTGTACATACTGTATAAAATAAAAGGAACTATCCTGAAGCACTGATGTATTAAAGAGAAACTATGAAAACGATTAATTGTTTTCATTTCACTCCAGTAATTTTCCCCTCGCACGCCCAGACACTTCAAAAGCATGTGTATTACCCGCGCAACATTGACAGCTCACCTCTGGGCAACTTTTAATCGACGGTGAACTTGCAAAAACGCGAATCTGGTTTGAGGTGTTTCAATATCTCTGCTCCTATTCTATTTTATGAAATAAACCAACACTATTGCTTGAAATTTTCACCGAACCTTCCTCACACAGAGGAGAATAATCAGAGAAGTTTTTGACACTTGAGGTTTCTTATGAGCCCTTAAATTCTTATTCGCTGTTCTACGTTAACATAATCTATTCTAACCTCCCAGATGCAACGCGCCTTGAAATTATTGTTGTTCCAATTTCTCTTCGACTAAAAAGATACTGTCAAGTTGCGTTAAAGTTCAATTTTTAGAGTAACCTCTGACGTCAAAGTTGCGTTGTGAGGAATATGTCTCACCCAGTTAGACAAAAAATATTTTTAAGAAATTTTAAAAATATTAAATTAATATTTTCACAAAATATTTTTAAAAACTTTTTATATTATTTTTAAAATCTACTCATGTTAACCTCAGTTAATTTGAAAAATATTTTTTGAATATTTTCAAAATATTTCTTGAATTTTTTCAAAGTATTGTATGAATATTTTAAAAATATTGCACAAGTATTGCATCCTAGAGTGCGCGCTCTCTAGGTGATATGTTTGGTACTAATGTTCTTCCGAACGTGCATATGCGTTGCTACCAGGTGGTGGATCATCGTAGAGTTGTGACTTACTTTAAAATCCGCGCCGTCCTAGTCGGGATTAGAACCCACGCCTCGGGATGGAGTTGCAATCCGTAGTCCAGAACTTTACCACCAGACCAGCGAGGCTTCCTACAGATGGGCCCCTAAATTCAATCTCTTAACTATCGCAGGCCTCTGAGTCCGTAATATGTTTGTTTATTGACGGATTCTTATGATATTTTACCAGACTTTATTATTTATTATTTTTTTTATTTCATCATGTAATTTTTTCATTCTCATTTTTTTTAACTCTCTCTCATTTTTTTTTAACTATCTCTTTTTTTTAAGTATCATTTTTTTTAACTCATTCTTTTTTTTTAACTCTCGTTTTTTATAATTGCGTCTTTTTCCAGTTTTAATTATTTGGGCCTTTTTCTAGTTTGAATTTATGTCGATGTATTTATGTTATTTATTTATTGTTATGATTTCTTTTTTTTCTTATAATTTTTATAATATTAATTCAAACATTTTAAAAAAATTTAATATTTTAAAAATATTATGAAATATTATTTTTAAAATATTAACAAAAATAATTATGATATATTTTAACAATATTATGAAATATTATTTTAAAAATGTTTACTTTTTATATTTTTAAAGTATTTTTGGAATATTTTAAAAATATTATAAGATATTATTTTTAAAACGTTTACTTTTAATATTTTTAAAATATTTTTAAAACATTTTAAAAATAATATTTTATAATATTTTTAAAATGTTTACATTTTATATTTTAAAAATATTCCACAAATATTTCAAAAATATGTCATATTTTATATTTTAAAAGTATTTTGAAAAATATTTTTGGAATACTTTTAAAACATTCTTGAAATATTTTAAAAATATAAAGAAGAAAATATTTTCTGTAAATATTTTTGAAATAAGGTGCATATTTTTAAAATATTTTAAAAATATTGCTGTCTAACTGGGCAGGGACATTTACAATCGCAACCAGCGTTAGATGGACCGAGTCCATCAGAAAGGAACCAACCCACATTCAGTCGAAACTAAAAAAAAGAGGTTTGAAGTTTTCTTCCTACATAAGGCTCAATGTAGAAAATAAACTTTAACCCCTCTTTTCACAAACTAATTTCTGTTTTTCGACCTTCAGTTTTTGGCAGGAGCACTGCTAGTGAAACTCAAAAACATTCTTAAATCAATTTTTGCGAATATGTGGGTTGGTTTCTCTCTGATAAGTTGGTCTATATGTATTTCTTTCATCTTTATCTTCCCCCCAAAAATATAGGAAAGATCTTTGGCACATACGCGGTTTTTTTTTCAAATGTGTGATAAAATATTTTTTTCATTTTTGATATTTGCCGCAAGTAAGTATGTGGAAAAAATTAAGTTCATTAATTCGTTTTTGGACTTCGACAATTTTTGGTTGTGCGCGGCTATTATCTGTAAGAGTATTTCAGATTTTTTATTTAAGTTGTAGGGTAGGGCCACATTCTATAAAATGAATCAGCGTTCATTTCCTGCCACACAGTGTTCTTTATAATGTCTCTAAGGAGTAAACCTACCTATCTAGGCACAGCTTGCGACAAATAAATACGAGGAAAAGTGAAAAAATAATTTGCATACTTTATTTAAGAAGACCAAGTTTAAAACATGAAAACTTCTCTAATGGAAAATTCTGAAAATTAGCTACAAATAATGCAAAGGTTGAGTAAAAACTTTTCCTAAAGCTGAGAATTTTCTGCCCGACTGGCAAACCAGCCAGGAATTTGTCGCGGAAAGTTTAAAAAAGCGAGTATGATTTAAGACTCTCCTGACACCGTACTCTACACACTCCTGTACTCACTGCACAGCACCGGAACATCTTTGATGAGCAGTGCAGTGGAATTTTATGAGTTTATCCCTTCAGTTTCCTCCTAATTCCACCAAATTACCGGGGAAAATCTTCGAAATTCTTGCGTAAGGTTTTACACATCACAACTTTGACCGTATTTCTCTGACAAGACCTTTAAATTTACGGCAATCTGGTTGTTTTCAAAGCTGTGTATTAACAATGCTCGGACTGAAATAATGTGCTTTTCAAGAGAAACATCCTCATAGAATTCTGAGGCTCTAATGAAACGAAGTTGACATGACTTTTTCGTGTCAAATTATCTCTTTTTCGCAGAAAACCTTTAACTTTATAATGTAAAGAGTAAATTCTAGACCTTGTTCGTACATTTCGGGTAATTTTTGGGGTGTAAGAATGAGGAAACTCTTCCTTTTGCTATAGCTGCTGCTCACAACAAGTCAACTCTGATGCTAATTTATTTAAGTTAGACAGCAAAGCTTGTCACTCACTATACGGTATCTTAGTCTGTATGAATGCATCTCTCAGGGGTCAGTTCTATCAATCATGATTTTTCCACCTCTGGTCACAAATAATTTTTGAATAATTTTTTTTAACAATTTTCAAGCCGTAAACAACCAAACTCCCTTGCGTAAGTGTCATATTTAACGAAAAGTAATTAATTTGAAAACTTAATCAGACGGAGGTTTGCGTCAGTGTCCAACATGTCCTCGAAGTGTTTATTGGACTCAATGACTTTTTTGAGCGTATCTGAGGAATGCACTGGAAAAAAAGTAGCTTGAAACAAATCAAAATCAGCTTGAAGCAAGCTGGTAAAAATCTTAAATTTGCCGCCAAGAAACGTATAGCTTGAAATAAGCATGGCCGTGCTGCTTGAAATTAGCTACCCGGCGGAATCTTAATTATTTTTCGTTTTGCATAGTTCATATTATTTTGTTTTATTCCTTACCACCTGCTTATTTTTAATCCTCGTATAAAAACCACGCATTTGCTCTATACAATTCTAGCTGAAGCGCACTTAAGCTATGCATTCACCACTGCAAAAATATCAAAGGAAATCGACGAGCCTAGCGTGCATGAAGGATATTTTAATTGTAATCTTCCGTCACATTCCTAAGGCGCAATGATACAACTATTTGAACTCTCCGGAATGCGTGAGGTATCACGCCGCATTTAAAGGTGTTTTCAAAACAGCCAAGTTCCGATATCCGGATTATCGTTTTGCACAGTTCATATTATTTTGTTTTATTCCTTCCCACCTGTTTATTTTAATCTTCATATAAAAACCACGCATTTGCTCTATACAATTCTAGCTGGAGCGCACTTAAGCTATGCATTCACGACTGCAAACATGTTATAGTCCTGGCGCCTGGTAGCTAAAAATGAGGCGACCTGGAATTTCGGGTACACAGCGATTTTTTTGGCTAATTTTATGTTTTTTGGGTTGCTGAATCCGATTCTGAAAATCCTCCCGCGTATCTGGTGAGCATTTTCCGTCATTTTGAAAAAATGGCCTAAAAAGGCCTTTTTTGCGGTTTTTTTTTGTAGTGGCTACGCATGAAAAAAAGTCCCGGATTTAGTTAATATTTGAATAGCTGACATAATTTGGAAGAAAATGGTGTATACATATGCTAGGTTTGCTGAAAAATTGAGAAAGATACAGCATCGTGAAAATCGCGCCTTTTCACGTTTTCGCGGCGCACCCGTCAACGTGCGATCCGGCTCGCCGCGGTCAGCTAAGTTCCAAAGCGTTTCAAAGTTCCGAGATCCGAGGTTCCTCAATTTTTGAGCAAACCTAGCATATTTATATACCATTTTCTTTCAAATTTGGTCAGCGATTTAAAACATTAACTAAATCCGAGACTTTTTCTCATGCGTAGCCGCTATATCAAAAAAACCGCAAAAAAAAGGCCTTTTCAGGCCATTTTTTCAATATGGCGGAAAATGCTCACCAGATACGCGGTAGGAAACTTCAGATTCGGATTCAGCGACCCAAAAAACATTAAGTAAGCCAAACAAATCGCTATGTACCCAAAATTCCAGGTAGACTTACCAGGCGCCTCGACTATAATAAGTTTCGAAGTCTCGAGGAAACAAAGATCAGGATTTTAGATATTTTTATGGTCCTATTCTGTTATTTACATATTATTGAATAGAGTAAACTTATTTTTTCAAAAAGAAGCCTTACACGTGCTCTTTGACGAACACCGTCAAAGAACCAACAACAACAAACCTGCGCCGCTGTAACGAAACTTATTTGTGTTCGCAAGCCGTGTTTGGATTTCCACGAAACTATCGGTTGGACTTGTTTGAACTCCGTTGCATAGCAGGTAAGTGGCACTTACTGTAAGTGCAGATCTTCAAAAGCACGAATCGTGCGGGGAGCCAGTTCGGCGGGAACCTTATCTCACACGTACAAAAACTGTTGTCATTTAATCAAGTGTTTTGTTACTACGCGAAGAGCTCTTGAATACGGTCCTTCATTAGCATTTTAAGCATACAATCCACTGGTGGTCTTTCGTATCAAATTCTAGTATTGCAGCAAACTGATCATTGAAAGTTTGTTTTTATCGTTGGCAAAGCGGTTGAATTATTATCAATTGTTTCACTTTTTTAAAAAGATTTTGTTGAGGTTTTGAATCTTTTAATGTGTTTGCATACTTAAATGAGCTTCGGGCCAGAGAATTAACACACATCTATGCTGTGGGCTTTCAAAGTTTTAAGGATTGAGGCCGAGTAGAATCTGTATCTGCAAATCCATGCGTGAGTTCCGTGAAAATATTAGTCGTCACTACCGGGATTTGAACCCGAGACTTTATCAACCTAAAGTCAGATGCGCACCAACGCACTGTTAGACTAAACTACGAGTAAAATAGCGTTACGGGATTGGTCGGGTGTATCACTCGATTTATCCTGATTGTATCTGAGCATTTACAAGTGATTGGTGGTGAATAGTTTCATCCAAGTCGGTTAAAAATAATCAACTCACCCATGCAGAAAAACCAGTTTCAGCTCAGACTTTTTCTAATGCATCAACGACGAGTATATTTCAATAAGCAGCCTCCAGGACATGAAAATGACCGTGGGAAAATTATGGTAACCTCAGTCCGAATAACGAAACCATTAAAGAAGCAACCACATCGGTATTTTCTCAGCCTCAAGATAGTAAAATATTGGAGAAAGTAAAATAGGTTGCTCGGGGGAATCACAACTTTTGAATTTACCAATTTTCGTCACAATGGGTCAGTTGCGCTAGTACAGAATCGTGTTTTGACGTTTGATTCTTGTGGATCAGCTAAAAAAGCTGTTCAAACAGCAACTATCTAGATTCAATATTGATCGAGATAACACGCTTTGAAAAATTCGGTTTAAGTCGTCATCAACCACGGTAGTGACGCCCTTGATTTCTTCCGCCTTGCTTTCATTTGTCAGGGAGACACACATTTCCACTGGTCAATTAACGTGAAACTTGGATGAAAGCAAGGTGGAAGAAATCAAGGAAGTCACTACCACGGCGGATGACGTCATAAACCGAACTTTTCAAAGCGCAATACCTCGGTTAATATTGAACTCAGAAAGTTGCTGTTTGGGCAGATCATATTATTTTAAGCTGATCTACAAGAATCGAGCATCAAAATATGATTTTGTGGCGAGCGCAACTGACCCTTTACCGATCATTGGGAATTCCTGGTGATTTTACCGACCCTTAATAGTGTAGATATCGTGTTTACTTCGACAAAGTTGGTCAAAAAAAGCTGCTTATGCACTTTGTAGTGCCTATTTTTACCATTGCCTGGTACTGTTAGCTCAGTGCGCCATAATTCCGTAAAATGTCCTTTCTTGGAACACAAGGGGGTATCTCAATTATTAGTCTCTGGTCAAAACAAGGACGGATCTGGTTTTTTTTATATATATATTTTTGGTAGGCACTAGGTTCAAAAACATGGGCATTACACAGCACTAAACCAAGAATTTCCCATTTCTATGACACAGTCTAATATTCTTTGTCAATATATCAGAATTTCTCTCCTTTTAGGAAGCTTCCTTAATTGGATTACATTTTGCAAAAAGGAACCAAGAGCATTCCAATGTTGCTAGGATTGTGCAACTTACATTCTTTACAATACAATTACTGGAATCATGCAAAAAATTAAATATACGAAGGTAATTTTCGTCATGAATTTATAGTTTATTGAGAGTAAAGGTGAATCTTGTTTAGATGATTAGTTTATATTTGCGAGGTAAAAAAAGTTGCACCATCTTAGCGACATTGGAATGCTCCTGGTTCTTTTATGCAAAATGCAATCCAATTATGACGATGATCTTTCAAAATCACTATGAACTGCGTCATCCAACGAATTATACCGCTTATACTGGCCCCTTCTATCTTCATCTAGTCTGTGTCACACACGCAGAATGAGAACGAAGTACCGCATGCCGCAACCTGCAACCACAGCAGTGTAACGGCGCCGCGTTGAAATCCCCTTCAATTTCAGTGCACGGCAACTTCAGTGGCAGACACGCTGCACAGCAGCTCTGTCACAGCACTAAGCTGGGTTCTTTTGAATCATATCTTTTTCACACGCACGTTGCACCAATTGAACCATGCAAAATTGACCAAATATTTTTAGCAGCTTGAATAATCAAAAGAATATTGAAAAACTTATTGCATTTGCTTGTATTAGAGAATCTCTTTTAAAACACGTGTTCGTGCGTATTTTAAACGAAATTAGATATGGGACCCGCTTTTCGTGCCTCTAAGAAAAATTATGCATGTACATGTGCAAATACCTACAAATTTAAATGTTTTTGTGCGTCTTTCCCCCTAAACTGTGAATAAAATTTATGGTATGCCATAACTTCAGGAGGACACTGTATGAAAAAATTTGACTGACCCAAGAGAAGCAGTCCTATGACAGTTATTACAATTATCTTGTTCTCATTTCTTTATACAACTCTGCCATTCGACACCCTGCAGTTTACTCGCCGCCTGTTGAAATAGCTTAAACGATTCAGAGTTGTTACATGAAATCAAAAACATAATTTTGAAAGAAGATACCTACTAAATTATGAAAATAAATAAAATTGGCTTAACCTTACTTGCATATTAAATATATTGAAAAAAGTTAATTAAACATCATAGATTATCATATATTATTTTATTCATTTTCATATGTAATTTATACCTTGCTATTTGCAACAATGTCAAATTATACCTATTAAATTAGTTTGCTTCTATCGATGCGATAGATGTGGAAAGAATGAATTTACCTCGAAAGAATTATCAGAATAGGAATTCCTCCTCGATAAGGACCGTGGATGAAATAACAAATCCTGCAAGTACTTAGAGTCTCTCGGCTGAGTGAGAACGAGCTTAACTGCATGGGTGATGGTGGCTCTTTCGTTGAAATGTGAGTTCTCTAGCTAGAATTTGTCAAGAGTCAATCAAGGCCGGCTCGGAAAATCTTATCTTACCCGTCCGAAAAGTGTTTATGTATAATCAGACATAATCTAGTCAAGAGCTTTTAAACGAATGTGACACTGTATTACTTTTGAGCCTCTTGAGAGATTTTCAATATGAGCCACCCATTGACGTTTTAACCTTAACTTGGGCCTGTGAGCTGCTGTGCTAAGAAAAAACGTTGTATGAACATTCAAGAGTTGCCAAATTTCCTCCGATGAATGTTTTATATTGAAAGGAAGTGATGCATATCTTTCCGTGATTTATGTGATTTTAAATGATAGTGTCTTGTATTTGTGCTCCACGAAAGATTTCTCTCGTTGGAGTCAACAGCTGCAAAATTACGCACGAATGTTACACTACCGTGCTAAGGAGGAACGCCGCGCCGTATGAACATTCGAGAGTTGAGCAGCAAATTTTTCACAGAATATGCATTAAGACTACTAGTTTTACTTGAAATCAATAATATCTCAATTTTTTCAAAAACTGCACTTATCCGCCTTGTCCTCCAAACCCCTCATTTTACATTCCTTTTCTACATTCCCATGTAATGAATGATCTTTTTCTTAACAGTGCGAGGTGGGTTACTTTCCATGCTTAAAAATAGCGTTTTGCCATCCACTTGATGACCGGCCATTTGGGTTTGGGGTAGACGATCTGTCCGTCGATGCGGTAAGTCGTGATATCCAATTCGGCGATGGTCTCGTAGCCGCACCTCTCGGCGAGTCTCTGCGATGCGCTCCCGGTGAAGACGGTAGCGCTGACCGGAGTGTCCAACTGTTTGCAGATCTCCGCCCTCGCAATCAGCATCTCGGCTCCGATGCCTCGTCTTTCGAAGTCGGCCATCACCGACAAGCCGTAAGCGTGCACGAACGCCTCGCAGTTGTACAACGCGTAGACATCAGCTTTTGCCTCTGTGTCTGCCATCGTCTGGAATATCTTCTTCCATTTGTCCGAAAGCTCGATCGTCTGCAAGCATAACAATAAAACTGATATCAGTGGCAGATCCTGAAAAAAATGGGGCTCAAGTGAAAGCTTTCTCTATCCCAAATAGCACAGATTGCAATAAGTAGCAATGGAGATGTTGCATGTGTGAGGGATTTGCAATTTGACCATTGATTCTTCTGTAAAAGTTAACGAGAAACACGATGGTGCCACTGGTTTTCTCTAAAATCATCTCCCAAGCTCAAAAAAAGCTCTCAAAGTGAGGCATAAATGGAGGGGATATCCCACCCTACCCTGAGAGTCCACCTCCAGGCCCGCCATATCCCATCTCGGGCCCTGGTACCAATTTTCTGGCCCGGGCCCCTAGCACAGGGGGGGGGGGTCCGGGGGGCCTCCCCTGGGAAATTTTTGAAATTTTAAATCTATTTGGACGCATTATGAAGCTCTTATGATGGAGATTTTCCATCAATTTCTGCAGAGTAATTACGCCTTTTTGTTTACTTTCAGCACCAAAAACTTTCGAATTGTTGCATTCAAAACATCTATAAATTTTTTTTTTTGAGGGGGCACATGATAATTTTCAATTCTATGGGGAGCCGGGCCCCCCTGGACTCCCCTTTCGTACCGTACGTCTATGGCAAGGGAGTTAAGCCATTGAAGTCGAGGATGCCCAGAGAGGAGCCTCTTAGCATCCGACAACGGAAGAAAATGAAACACAGTTACTAAAAATATCATTCTACATATACTCAAAATCTTGAAAATCTCTAAAAAAGTAAGAAAAATTTTATAGTGCCCTATCGTGTTTTTGAAACTTTATTCACCTTTTGCGGAATTTTTAGGGTAATTTTTTCACTTTTCCCTACGAGACAAGGGTTACACATGAATTCGTAGTGGTTTGTCACCTGCGTCACGGGCTCCTCTAGGGCCCCTTGCAGCAAAAGGTGCTAGTTCTAATTTCGTCCAGAGGCCGTTGGAACCTTTGCTTTTTGAATTCTTGTGTTAGAAGTCTTTTTGCATGTTTTTAGTCACCTAAAACTAGAAGGTAAGCGGGTGTTGACCCAAGTCGACCCTCGCTCAACCTTTCCGAGAAAACGGGTCCTTGCGAAGGGTTCGCTGGTTCCGATGCGGTCCGCCTTATTGTTCCGCGAGGATCGTATATTGATGGGAGTCAGGTAGTCAATAACTTCTCTCTCTCTCTTTCCAACCGAAGGAGGTAGTCACAGTAAGTGGATAAACGGTCACATCTGTATGTTCTTTTGTTTCTGCGACAGTTGAAGGCTACCCTAAAGTCCATTTTGAGGGGCCAAGGTGAGGAATGAAACATCATTTGTGGATGTTGTTCTGTATCT